>JAVQJG010043672.1:0-17244 GCA_036024015.1 Craterocephalus amniculus | reverse complement strand
AATTTAATTTAATTTAATTTAATTTAATTTAATTTAATTTAATTTAATTTAATTTAATTTAATTTAATTTAATTTATTATGTCTGTGATCAGAGGACAGCTTCTCTTGTGCTCCTGCATGTGCATCAAGGACTGCTGGCGTCAAGCGCCCTCATGTGGGCTGGCGAGGAATTACAGGCTCAAAATGATTAAATGCAGTTAATTTATTTTAAATGAGTAATTTCTTACCAACGATTAATTGGTAATCGTTTAATTGTTTGTATCTGTAAATGAAAGTGATGGAAATGCTGACGCTGTCCGCAGGTCAAGGCTGGCCATCATTCCTCAGGACCCCTTCCTGTTCAGCGGGACCGTCAGGGAGAACCTGGACCCGTGTGGGCGACACCGGGACCCACAGCTGCTGGACGTCCTGGACCAGTGTCACCTGGGCCCTGTGGTGAGGAGGATGGGTGAGTAAGCATCGTCTTCATCATCAGAGGAAGCCACTAATTCAGAGATGTTGTACCGTGAACTGTTTTATGTGATTGTTTGGGTCATCTTCCTCTCTTTTCTCCTCTTCCTCTGTTTATCTTGTTTTGTTTCACGCTGCATTTTAAATAAAGCTTGATCCAATCATTTCCAGTGATAGAGGGCTAACTGTTAAACTGTGTGACCGTCAGGTGGCCTGGATGCTGAGGTGGGAGAGAGAGGAAAGTGTTTCTCTGCAGGACAGAGGCAGCTGCTGTGTCTGGCCCGAGCTCTGCTGACGCAGGCCAGGGTGAGGCTTCTTTTTTTACTTTCTTTTTATTTGTTTTATCAATATGAACTCAAACACAAAATATTAATATAATAGCAAATATTAATAACCAGTAGAAATGATCGTGTAAGAAAATATAAATTTACAGAAATATCACAATATTATTCGGGACGATATTGTATCGATGGTCAAAACCACAAAATTTATATTTTTCAATTGTTTTCTAAATAAAAGTAAATGTTAAATATTAAAAAGTAAGTTTGTTTTTGTTTTTCTTTTTAATTAAAAAAAATTTTAAATCAATGATTCGCTGTGTGCAAACACGACTCGAAGATGGTTCATTTTTGTGTTGCCTCTCAGCTTGAATTTTTTGTAAAAATGTAGATGGAGAATACTTAGCACTTAATTTTAGATTCATATACATGTAGATGTTAAAGTAATAACATTAAAAGCCTTATTTTTATTTTAGTTGATATGAAGAAATCCTTAAGAAGTTGGTTAACAAGAGATCTCACGACTTTTGGACGGGTCCTTTTATCTAAAGCTGAGGGGGTGTCTAAATTAATTTATCTGTGTCATTCTATTTTTACCTCTAACGGAAATATAAAAAAGGCTAATTCAATCATTTTTAAATTTCTGTGAAGAAATAAAACAGAAATAATAAATGGACTAAGCGGTGGGATGTTATGCTTACATGGAAACGTGAGACGTTTGCCCATGAGGCCGATTCTTATTTCTTTGTTCATCTTGTACATAAAGAACAAATGTTTATATTTCTTTTGTATTGAAATGCAGATCCTTTGTTCTTATTTAGTAAGTTTATACCAAGCATATTACAGGTTTGAGATTTTACTACGGTAAGTTGTGATAATTTTCTTCCAATTATTTTCTGGTTTAAAAAAAATCGCATGTGCGGAACAGGAAAGAGTCTGACTCTTTTTAATGTCGGGGAAATCTGGAAGTACAGGACATTTCCTGGCTGTTGGAGCAGGAGAGGAAAACTCTGATGGAGCTTTACTTTGTGAAGATCGCGGCTGACTGTCTGATCATCAGGGGGGTTATTAACTGTCCGCCAATGGCGAAGCAAAACATCCACCAATCAGAGAGCAGAGGAGCAATGACGTGCTGTTGTGGCCGGGGAAACACTGGACTTTATTTCCCAACAACAAAACTCTTTAAATCCTGATGTTAGTCTGATGCTTCTATGCTGCTTTTCAGCTCAGGAAGGAGCAGCGGGGAATTTGTCCACCAGATGCCACTGAAGCGTTTTTCAGGGCGGTGGTAATGAGAGCCTGTAGGGTTGATCTAACCGGCCAATCAGGTGGCAGCATACCCATCGCTTTTACTCACTTTCTCCTCTGTTAGTAATGATTTTTATGGCATCATGCTCGTCTCACTTCTGATCTAATGAACCAGCTTGTTGTGCAGCTCCTTGAGGCTGACCTTTGACCCTCTGATGACTGGTCTCTGTACCTCTCTGTGGGTTTGGTCGACTTTTTTTCTTAGCAGGTCTGATAAATCATTGATTCTCTGTGGGATATTCAGAATTTTTGTTTTTATTTCTAATCCTAATCCTGCCTCTAGCCCGCTTGTTGTGATTTTCACTGTGTGGTGGAGCTTGAGCCTCGTAGAGCTGGGCAATATATCGAGATTTTCAGAAATATCGCGACTTTGCCACACGATATACAATAAGGCAATATCATTTATATCGAGTTTACTTGTTTTGGACAACTGTATCTTTTTAATGGTCATTGAAAAGTATTTGTTATTATCTTAATGCACATCTACTTTAATTTAAGTCAAATATCTTAATGCACATGTGCTTCTGACCCTTAATAAAAGTGCATTTAGCACTCAAGGCCGTAAATTCGAACCGTCTCTTTGTTTAGTTGACTAAAGATTTTTTTATTGAGATATATCTCGTATATCATGATTAAGGAAAAAATTATTGAGATATCAAAATTGGACAACACCGGTGCGTCTCCTGATACCTGGAGCATCTCTGACAGAATTCCTGGGAAAGCGGACGACGAGTCTGCGGACAGATTTAAATGAAAACAAAGTCCACATCTGAAAGTCTCCGTTCGGCCCAGCTGGGAGCTTTGGGGGAAAATCAAAGAGAAATTTTTGCTTTTAGTGTTTCAGGAAGCATCTGAGCTCATCAGTGTTGGTTGTTTCAGCAGCTGTGTTAATGCAGCTGCCATTGTTTTCATCCTGTGGGTGGGTGTGTGTGTGTGTCATTTCTGCAAACGTGCTCCTGGCGACGTTTGTTATGATGGGATGTTTGCAGATTGTTTTGAGCACAATAACGTTGCAGCTGAACAAGGTGCAGCCGTAAACGTGTACAGGTGTGTTCCTGAGATCAGAGAGCAGCTGATCGGCTTATTTTCTGCCTGTCGGAGGGTGTAGCCTGAGAACTGATGATCTTCCCTTTTATATCCGTCTTCATGCTGCAGGTCAGGTGTCCCTGCACACATTTCATGTCTTTTAATCACATTCATTGTACTTAGATCTCTTTTAGTTTAATCTTCCACTTTTCAACCTTTTTTATTTTACAGTATTTTAACTGTATTTTATTAATCATGTGCTCTATGAATAAAGTGGATTAGGGAGATGTGACAGTGAAGAGAAAGTAAGGGAGAAAGCTGGGCTTTAAATATGAAGCAGACGGTAGCCGATGCACCATAAGATGCTGTATCCGGTCTAAGGATCCAGTAATCGATTATCAATTAATTGTTAAAAAGAAATTACTCTGTTAACATCAATTTTTTTGCAATTAAGCTAGTTTTGAGCTCGTAATTTCTTGCCAGCCTGCATGAGGGCGCACAAAGCCGTCCTCTGACCACAGACAAGATCATTTAATTTACTATATTAGATTACATTTATAATAATACTATTAACCATTACTACTTAAAATAATAATGATAATAATAATAATAATAATGAAGATAATAATAGTAATTATAATAATAATAATATCTTTGTTTGCATTGTTCCATGAGTGAATTTGTTCCTGCTGTTAAGATTAAATCTTTTATTAAGGAAAATGATTTGCATTTTCATAGAAAACAACCTGTTGATTCTGAAGGAAATGCAGCTTCTCAGAAAAATTTGCCGCTTATCAATTAATCAATCATCGATCGATAAGATGAAACAACTATCGATGAATAGATACTTGTCATTTGCATCCCTACTGGGGAATCTTTCTGATCGAATAATTTTTATCCTGATTGGCTGGTTGATCAGATCAAAAGCAGCTTCTAGTTCTTGACTCTGCCATCATGTGGAATCCATGTTTGTTTTTGCCACTTTTCGAGTTTGTTTTAGAATCTTTATCGTTTATTTGCATCCTTGCATCCCGCTCAGTGTGACAGACAAAACGTTGATATTTCGCCTCTGGATTATTTGCAGTTTCGTGTCTTTTCTGTGCATCGGCCCCGGACTGAGAGGCTCCTACCTCTCTCATTTTGAAGAAGGCCATGCCTGTGAGTAAGGAGTCTGAGCCGGCCTGGTGCTGCGGGCCGATCCTCTCCAGCTCCAGCTGCTCAGCCACTTCCTGCAGCCCGCCCTAAACACAGAAAAACGCCAGCCATGACCATCAGGACCACTTCCAAACAGAAAATAAGCTTTGACAATGAACTTCATTAATCAAATACAATTTGAATAGTTTAAAAGATAAATACATTCAAATGAACAGTAAGCAGCCCTTAATATCCGAACCCGTTGTGTATTTTATTGTAAACATGTTTGCTTGTAAACGTTTTCTTTTTTAAAAGCCCTGGTAGTGTGAATGGCGAGCTCATTAGAAAGGCTTTCAGAAAACACGAATCATCGAGTCTTTTTGGCAACTTGAAAAATGTCAGCAATGTCTTGTTGAACGATTGAGGGAAACCATCTGTTAAAGAGCAGTGAGGTAAGGTATAACTGTTAGGACTTATCTCTATGTTGTCTTTTCATTTCTTAGCCTGACTGGCTTTTTTTCCATAAATAAGAAAAGTGGATAAAACTGTTTGCTTTTAATTCAGAATGACTAAATAGAAAAAGGACACTTGCTACAGTATTATTCTTCTGAAATAATGTCCAAAATATGGAAAAAATGTTCAAATATATTCGAATATCACCCGCTCAGCTGCAACGTTCTGAAGTTTAAAGGTTTGCAGGTCTGACCTACTTTCTCCAGTCCGTGATGGAGGTTTGGGGTTTGGTGTGTGTTTGTGTGAAATGCCTCCACCAGAGGTTTGATGTCTCTGGAGATCTCTGCTCAGACCATTTCCAGGATGACAGGCACAACATGGACGGCTAAAATAAACAGCCAGAGCTGGGAATGTAAATGTGGCTTGGCTGATGGAGCAGATGGGAGGATGTCCCGGTATCAAGCTGAGGCCCTGACTGGTACATGTGGGTTATAAAATCCAGCTCGTATCCAAAGATTTTTTTATGACTGGAAGAAAACCAGTAAGGTTGCAGACATCTGTGGGGAAAACACTTAAAAATGCTGTCGTATCTAAAAAAGTACCTTCAGGTTTTTACAGCTCTTCATGAGGTACTTGACATCGTAAATGACTGGAAAGTACAAGCGGAGAACCTCGAAGAAGTCCACTTCCTCCTCCGGCAGGTTGGCGTTGGACAGAATCTTGATCAGGTATCCAAAATCATAACCACTGCAAAACACACACGTACGGGAGTGAAAACATGTTCAGACTTGCAGGAAACAAACAAACAGGATTCTTCGTGTTTCAGTTCACATCCTCATTCCAGTTCCTGCATGATTATTCATTTAAGACACAGCTAAATCCTTAGTAGGAAGTCAAATAACTGGAGTCTGTCTATCTTTCTATCTAGAGATAAAATTAATAATGATTTCTTTTTAAGATTATTATGAGTTTTTATCTCATATTTATTACATTAAAATCTGATAATAATGTGATACTTTTTCAATACTTTCAATTTGCATATTCTGGGAATGGTCTTCCATACTTAATTAACTTATTCAAGCTACAATTAATATTCCTTAAACCACTGGTTCTCAAACAAATGTCTGACAGTTTTCCGGCGACCCCTGAAATGATCTCGCCTGACCCACATGGGGGTCCCGACCCACAGTTTGGGAACCACTTCCCTAAACGAGGACATGCAAATGGTGACAAAATGGAAATATGAATGCAGAGCCTGAGAAAAGGAGTTAGAGTTAAAATGTGTTTATGTTGTACTCGTTATTAACCAACATCTGTGAGTGTTGCTAAAACGACCAACGTTAAAAACAGGATACCTGTGAAAAGAAAGCCACTTGACTCCTTCGCAGAGCACCACTCCCGATGTCATCAGCAGCTCTGCAAAGTAAAGCGTCTCGATGCCTTCGTCCTCGTGTTTCTTGAACTGGATCCCTGAAGTGGTCAGGAGCTCGATGGAGTCCTGCGCGTACATGTCTTCTCTGACGGGAAACGCAGACAGATGCACCGTTACCATCGGTGGAAATAAATCACGACAACATCATTAACAGACAATAAAACACTTTGGATCGGTCCGTTTTTTTACTAAAATGTCAGAATTTTAACTCAAACATACAGAAATGAGGATAATAAATAGCAGTAAGTGAAGTTTTCTTTTCTAATAATCCGTCCATAACATCTTATCTGATCAGTAAGCTGACAAACTTCCACACGGCTGAACAGCTGGCTCCAACCTGAAACACAACCCAGACTGAACTTTTAGGACCTTTTCAGTCTTCAGGCTCGGCTCTGCTGCAGATTCAGTGTCAAACAAGATGTTGCATGACAGGACAAATACTTTGTTTTTATCTCAATTTGTTTTTTGTTTTTTTTTACACTTTATTCATGTTAAAAATGATTAAATATGAAATTATTCAAGTTATTATACCTCTTTAAATTCCAGTTTGATGAGTGAATTTCACAGATTTTGAAAAACTGGGTTTTTATTTAAATAATTTCTGTTTGTTTAAAAAAAAATCAATTTAACATTTTTTACTTGTCTGGTTGGACATTTACATTTTTAAAAAACACTTTACTTTCTTTTCTTATTCTTTTTAATAGTTTTTTTACTTGTTTGATGGACATTATAGCAGAATGATGGTCTGGCTACTTTATTGTGTAAAAAAGCAATATATTTTATTTACATTTTTTTACATGCCTTGTTGGACATAAAGCAGAATGATGGTCTGGTTACTGTGAAACTCAATTAAATGTGATTTGCAGTTTTTTGGGGGGAAATACGGATCCTGAATCCATTTTTTAAAATGTTCTGGTGTTAAAGAGCAAACTAACAATAAAAATAAATTACAACAAAAAATCACAATGTGTCGTAAAAGAAAGGAATTGGGAGAAAAGCACATCGTCTCAGGGCCAATAACTAAAATATATCACCTTATATAAAACAGCTGCTGGTTTCAGTAAAGATCTTTGTGACCCCCTGAAAGATTTGTGGATAACAGACCAAGAAATCAAGTTTTCTGGATTTACATTTATTTCTATCAGAACCTCTTTTGTAAGCCGAGAAAATTCCCAAAGCAATATTATGAGTAAAACAGTAAAACAGAAAGAAAACCATTTTTCTTTTTCTTAAAAATGTGGTTCATTGTAAAAGAGAATTGATATTCTCTCTTTTGTTTAGTTTTTTTTCCCAATAAAACAAATAGGAAGTGACCAAAATATATCAAAACATTGCAAAAAGAAAACTTTTTCAAAGATTGCAACATACCAAACACCAAGTTTTCACTCCAAATCCATGTTTCCGAGCCGTGGATTCCAGTTGTCTCCACAGTAACAGCAATCCATTTGGCTCGCTTCGCTTTCCTTTATGGAAGTTTGTCAAAAAAGAAAACCCGACTTCTTTAAGCGCCTATTGATACAGTCGACTTTTCTGTTTTATATTTTCCATCTCGTCAGTAATTAACTCAAAAGGATGTAAGCAGGTGTAACACACTCACATGTATTCCCCCCTTTTTTCCCACCAAGTTTAATGTGTTGTTAATGTTTTAAAAATTATTGGCTGAAATTAAGAGCCTAAAGACTGAAAGGTTTTCCAAATAATGCCAGTCTGGGTTGTATGATCCAACAGATCAGCCAGTTTTACAGCAAACGTCAACCCTGCGCTCCTAAATTCAGATAACTCGCATGCCCTATGAGGGGGGGAAAGAGGAAAAATGGTTAGGGTAGCAATCTTACGTGAGGTTAAACTTAAAATTGAACTGCCATGTCGACGTTCCGGGGGGGTATTCTCCTTGCTCGTTCATAAACGTGAGGCCCAGCTGTATTATCTTCAGCAGATCCACATTGCAGCGCAGTAACTGGTACTGGTAGTCAGCGTTGCTTCTGAACTCACCGATCGGTCTGGCTACTACACCTGGAAACTCTGTGTCCTGCAGAAACACACAAGCCATTATGCAGCCCGGGCATCAGCTGGTGCCGGGAAGCATGCCCACGTTTCCGGGCAGCATCACTCACCATTGCAATGTAGTTGTATTTACGGATGACATGTCTGATCCGCTTCAGCTCCTCCTCCAGATTGTTGGCCCAAACCTCACATATTCTTTGGCTGTGATCCACAGTAGCTGCGGGCATAGTGCCACTAGATTGCAGCAGGAGACAGAGGAGTGAGTTGAAATTAAAATTTAAACGAGGACAGGGAGAAAATGTTATGAACAGCAGAGGAGAAAATGAATGAACAACTGTCTTCTGCTGCACGTGAACGCATCATTTCTGACAAACCATTTGACTGACAACACAAAGCGCAGGCAAACACCGTGGAGCTGATTAGTGTCCCATCAGGAGCCCTTCACAAATGAATCCAAGCTCTTTCCTAAAGCTGAGCAGCTGACATGATAGCACTTTGCTCCAAACATTAGCTCGTGTTTCCAGGCTAGCAAGGTTACCTGTTAACGGCTAGTTCAGCGGTGCTACGGGCTCACGCGCTAACAGGAGGAGGAACGGGGCGGGAGGCTGTCTTCACTTTTAATACACTTCTCAGGTGAACGTCTATCTGGATAAATTAATGTGCGTGTGCGCGAGAAAATGAAAGAGCCGAGCGAGTAGCGGCGCACGCAGACAGCCACGCTCCGCTTTGATCCGCGCCGCCGCTGCGTTAACTTACCGTTCCCCTAACCGGGCAGGTGTGTGTTTAAGCGTGTGTGCTATCTGGAAACTCTTAGTGTGTTCTGTGTTAGTGTGTCGGGGGCTTTCCGCCAACTTTTCAATAGTTTATATTCACTATCGTTTTGATGTCAACCTCTGGCAGCCATCACGGCTGAGCCTACAACACAACGTCATCGCGTCAAGAGGAGGCGTGCTTACGTATGTACGTATGACGTCCAGTTTAACGCGCTTCATCTCACTGAAGTTATTAACCTGTTAATTTTGTTTGGTAAATTTCACCTCCATAAAAGAAAACCTGCGTTTTTAACCATTCTTTTTGAGTTCAAGTATTATATAGATTGTATCTGTTTCTCTAAAAATAAAAAAGCCCTGAAATCTTTGCAGATCTCTAAGATAATCTAATACCTTGCTCCAATTAATTCCACATCTTTTTGTATGCTGCTGTTTGTTGAATTGCTTTTCTCTTCTGTTTGTTGTCATTTATTTTCTTCCCCCTGGTGTTTGTTTCCTCTGTTTAACTTATCTGTGTTTTGTGCAATATAGCAGTCATGTGTTGTGTATCTGTATTACAATTGCCTTACTATTCTTTGTATTGCTTTTGTACAAATAAAGTATTTATATAAATAAAAAATAAAAAATGTTAAGTTTGTTTTTAAAAGGTAATATAAAGGATAAATTTTAATTTAATTAAATACTTTATTAATCAGAATAAAATACAATATTCATATAAACATGATATTAATTAACATATTTTATTTTTATGGACAAAATCCTCTAAAAAAAATACCTGCTTTTTACCTACATTTATTTTGTGTCATGTGCCTTCATCACACAAGTTTAGTGCTCAATAATTTCATAGGGAGTAACAAGGACATTTTATAGAAAAATAACATTTCTTGAAAATTGGTTTGAAACATGGTGATGGTATGTTAGTCGTTCATGTTTGACAATATTATCTGGTATTTATACGTTTAAATATCAGCCAAGAGTTTGTACCCAGTATTGGTCGTTTGTTTATTTGTTGTTTCTTTTCCTCTATAGAAAAAAAAACAAAAAACAGATCCTACTACAACATTGCAATATCCCTCTGGGATTTATGACATTTTTTAAATTTAATAAATGTACACATTATTGATGGTAAAATGTTTTTCTTTTACAGTATAACAGAGCTGTAAGATCCTTGTTTAGGAAACCATGGTCACATTACTAAATGCAATTTCAACTTGGAACTACTTTGTGGACGATGAAACATAAAGAAACTTAGCAACTATCTAATTACCAAAGTTTAGCTAATTAATTAATTAAACTAATTTGTGCAAAGCCCCAATACATCACGCAGTCCAAACGTTATGTAATGAAAGTGAATTAAATACTGATGACTGAACTCCTGGAAGGCTGCAGTTTTTCTAGGGTTTTACATGCCTAAAATGCTAAAATGGATTTATATCAGCAAAAAAAGCTTATATATATATATATATATATATATATATGTAAATATATATAATGTTAAAAGTGTAATAAAACACAGGCTGCACGGTGCTTTTCACCTTAAGGGTTCCAGCTCTGAAACAAAAGCAGTACATTTATATTTCGTTTATTCAAGATTTATTTATTTAGTGTCCCTTTCTTCCATTCAGAAATCCATAACATGTCTAAATAGTAGTATAACATGGCATACTTTTAATATGAATGATTGGAACATTTAGATCATGCATCCACACAATCAACAATTCTAATATTGACAGACAATAGTGTATTTGTTTATACAGCGACACAATCCCACAACATTTATATCAGTTTAACAAATAAATCTGAGTTCATGTGAATAATGAAGCCAGCATCATCAAGCTGTAAAGCTCTCTTATCTTAAAAAAAGGAAGAATTCATTATGACAGATATTCTAAAACAAAAATAAAACGAGGTTTTAAATGAGATTACTAAAAAGTAGAAAAATATCTTTACATGCTTTACTTGTTCATTTGCTGGTGTGCAGTCACAATAACCTGATCTGCACTTTCATTGAGTTTTTTCACGCTCCAGTCGGCTGCTACAGTGCTCCAGAGATTCACTCCACAGCTGATTCACTCCAAAGCTGATCTGATCTCGGAAGACGGTGGGAGGTCGTGTTTAAAGTCTGCTGGTCTTGATGCACCGACACGCAGCTTTAAACCAACTAAAAACATCTTTGTTCTTAAAAAATATACATGAGGCCAGACTTCGAGAATCTGATTTCTCTCATTAAATCAGATTCTTTCAGTGGTCATGTCTCAGTTTACCAGACCAAGCCCTGGTCTCTGCTTGAGCAGAAGGGGTATCAGTGCTAAATTTAAACAAGCAAATCAGTGGAAAACCAGAGAGTTATCATCTTAGGATCTAATGATAAGAGTGTCTGGAAGAGCAGCAGGACCACTGAGGAAAAGAATTCTGTGAAAAGACTTTACCCACAATTCTCACTTTTTCCAGAAAAAAAATCCTCCCCAAATCGCTTTTCGAAATTTTCAGAAAAAGAAAGTCTTAATTTGACAAAAAAAAGATAAATCCTCCCTACAGCAGCATAAAATTTTAGTTTTTTATATACATAAACAGGCAGATTTAAACTAATATATATATATATATATATATAAATATATAAATAAACTAAAACAAAAAAAAAGAAAAGTCAGAATTCTGACTTTTTAAAACTCTCCCTAATTTTATTTTGTAGTTTTGGAAAACAAAGTCAGAATTCTGACTTTTTTTCTTCAGTGGCCCTAGTATTTTTCCATACACATGAGACGTGCTGATGATTTACAGTTTTTCTTGGTTTTATGAGACAGTAAAATCTGTTGTAAAATTCTTGAAAATAATTCACGGTTTACAAACATTTCCCAAAAGTCTTGAACTATTTTTCAAACCCCTTTTTTTGCTCTCTTGATCGCACTTTTCACTCATCTCACACACAAGTCAAAGCTTCAAACTCCTTCTGCTCATGAACTGCACACTATAAACACAGAGATGATGTTTCACTTTTATCTTAAGATTGTACAATCCAGTACAATCTTAGGATGTTTTTGTGTTTAATCTGTGGCTTTTTGATGACCGTATCATTATTTGTACGTTTCTGTATTTTACAAAGCAGTGTCCTAATTCTGGAAACATTTAAAGTTTGACATAAAGTGTGCTTTTGAATCAAGAGTGCAGTGTTTTTCAGTCCCGATACAGAAAATAGTGTGCAGTGTTGGTAACACAATTCCTTCCAATCATCTCAAATCATAAAGAACAACAACAACAACAATAATATACCTGAGCTCAGACATTCACATGAAAAACAATTTTCACATCATGTAAAAATAAAAAATAACATGAAAAGAAACTGTGGGACTTTAAAGCACGATATGGTATAAACGTCCATTTACTTAGAACTTGGATATAATTAGCGAAGTAGTGCAGTATGGTTTTATCATAGCTACACACCACATCTTTACATTTCGTTTTTTCCTTTGTATGGACGCTCAGTTTCCATCAAAAGAAAAAGACCACACAGTCTGCAGCTACTAACCTGTAAATGTTAGAGCAACGAGTCCAAACCCCTGCTGGGGTCTTAGTGGGGTGAGTTTACCTTAGTTATCCTGTGGGATTAAAATATTATCCCTACATGACAGCAGAGACCATAATGTGCCCGAATCTCAACTCCACTAAGGGTGCAGGAGAGATTATTTGCAGTTTTTGGCTCTTTGTTACTCTTTTTCTGATAATAACCACCATATAAAAATGTGTTCTTCACCCCTGTTGTTTGGACTCTAGCAACATATTTTTCCCGGTAAAGTCAGGTGAATAAATAACTATGAAAAAGCACAATTAAATATTATATTATACACTTATATGGCTTATTGAAAGTGTCTCTTTACGCTAAAGTTTGGTTAAAATACTCAGCTTTCCCAGCTGAATTTATTCCACTGAATTACAAATTAAACTGTTTGTAGCAACAAGAAAAGGAGAATTGCAAAAGTCTGGAATTTTCAAAGTTGGAAACTTTCCATGGGAAATAAGTGGAATATATGGAAATTAACAGGAATATGTGTCAATTAATGGGAATTAACGAGACAATTATACAATTGAAGTTTTATCCCTTAACAGGGAATCTAAACATAGCTGAGGAAAATTTGTTGCAGCATAATTGTGGCTAAAACAACCAGGTTTAATGCATGCAAACGTGATAATTATCCATCACGTGCACACGGCATGCTGCTTACTGCGGGGCTACTGAGGCCACGCCCCCTACATGCACCGCGTTTTCCTCCATCACATGCACAGATTATTTCTGTACCGAGTAACAAGGTGTGGAGCATGATGACTATGTTTTCCTCAACAGTCTTTTTTGTTGTTTTTTAGTGAAAGAACAAATGTTTTAAAATGTTAAATCTTTTAAAATGTCATTTTTTTACTGATTTTATTTAGCATGATGTCTAATTATGACCAAAAGAAAATCTGGATATCTATGTTTGGAAATGATATATTGCTTTGACAAATTCCAGTTAGTCAGCATAAATTTCCCTGGAAATTTTCCACTACGGGAATTAAACGGGAATATATGGGAATTCACCAGAAATTTACAAAATTTAAGGTTGATTCCCTTAACAGTGAATTTAAAGGTTCCTGTTGTGCTGTTTTGACTTTTCTGAGCTTTCTGTAGTGTTACAGTGTTAGTGCATTACTAAGTTCATTAGTTTGTTTGTGAGAAACATTTAAACTAGCACAAAGTGTTGGCTTATTTTTTTTCTTGGCAGAAGTGGTTTTCCTCCTGTTAGCATCGTGATTTTTTATTGTACTGGTTGCTCAGTACAAAGTACTGTAAGTTTTAACATTTAAAATCTTTTAAAATATATTTTGCAGGACATCTACTTATGGCCAAACAAAATCTTGATATTTATGTTTGGAAATGAAACTGAGTTTTGACATTTTCCAGTTAATCATCATAAATTTCCATGGAAAGTTTCCACTTTGGAATATTTCCAGAAACATGGAATTTTTTTTGGCCTTTGCAACCGTACAGAGGAGTCCACCAAACGACATGCAAACAAAAGTGCAGGTGGGTCAGACAAGCAGCCGATAATCCGGTTACCGGAGAGGTGAAAGTAGCGTTTGTTCAGCGTTACTGGACGGACAGACGGACGGATGGAGGGGCGGTGCTACTTCCGCTCAGGCAGCAGAGTAAGCCGCCTCATCTGAGTCCGGGTCCCGGGCGCTGTCCTCGCTGAGGGGCGAGCGGCAGTTCAGGTCGGCGATGCCGGACTCCTGGTCGCTGCCGCTGGACGCGGCGGAGTCGGCTGCCGGCTTGGGATCCTGCTGGGGGAGGATCAGGCCGCCGTCCGGCGCTCTGGGCGTCCGCGGGCTGACGAGGCCGCCCGTGTAGTCCTGAGGCGTGTTGGCCAGGGCGATGTCGCCACCCAGAGCCCACACGGTCGGGCTCTTGTCTGAGGTGGCAGATTCCATGGCGGCGCCCCATCCCTGCTCCAGCTGAGTGATTTTCTGTCGGGACACAAAGAGAAATGAGCTCCGGCTCTTTTCTTTTTTCACGTGAGACGTACCGGTCGTACTCGTCTGTGAGACGTCAGCTGATCCTCCAGCTGCTCCGTCTCCTCCCGGACGGCCCTCAGGTAATCCTCCACAGACTGGCGAGGGTGCATCCCCAGGTCGAAGCGGTTGTACAGCCCCCTCCAGAACCTGCAGGAAAACGCCACATAATCAGTTAACCCTTCGGACTCCGGGGGGCATTTTGGGGTTTTCCTCGCCTGGTACTTCTTGTGTATTATTGCTGATAAAACATCATCTTATGATGCACAATCAAGTATTATACATCTTTCACATCCCAGGCTTTCATATTTCACAAACATCTACTGAAAAGGCCCAGCGAACTGCAACAAACATGGAGACACTATAGAAATGTTATTTAGGCTTTTGGGGCTTTTGGAGTAAAGAAAATGAAACCTGTAATTATAAAAAAAAAGTCAATATAGATTAAAAAAAAAATTGAAAAAAAATAAATAAATAAAATAACAAATAAATAAAATAATAAAAAAAATAAATAATAACAATAAAATAATAAATGAATAAATAATAAATAAAAATAAAATATAGAATAAAAAATTGCAACAAAACAAGTAACAGGGCTACTAGTAGCATATATTACAGCAGTGTGTGTAATTACACACTAATCCAACCAGATAACAGTCTTTAAACATCAATTATTGCATCACAGCACAGTTTCATTCATGGAGAAACACACGGACAGAGGAGTGAAGCATCTCCATTACTTATAGTTTTATTGTACCATTTTATTGGACACTGACTTTCCAACACACATAGCTTAGCTTCTGAACTTTCCACAGATATACAGTAACTATATACTTAAAGCTTCAAATGTTTTCTTCACAGAGAAAAAGAAAGTAAGTTGCCATCTGTTACCGTTCCTGAGATATGTATGGTTTTGTTGAACATATTCGATGTAGACTTTGAAGGGTTAAATTCTGCACGCCGGGGTCTTTTTGATGTTCAGGCTTGAAAATGACCATAAAAAAAACTAAATTATTTCTCTTTGATTGTAAACACTGTATAAACGATGCTCGTGTCAGAATAAAGCTAATGGTGTTCGGTGGTCTTAGACATTAGGGATGAGCTGAATTAATGGGTCATCGAGTCATTAATGACTCTACTTTTTAACGGATAAAACTAATGCATCATTAGACTGGAGGTTGTATGTAAACAAATATTTTCCAGTCTAACCAGTGAATGAATCCCGTTAAACTGCCACAAGAGTCGTTAATCTTCTGATAAAGATAGAAATGAGGCAACTTTGATGTTTTTTCTACTAATATAACAGATAAATACTACATTTTAATATATACTATCAACAACAAGTTAGTAATATTGTGAGAGACTCAGTGGATTTCATAAATACTAAATATAAAACGAATCAAATATAAACAATATTTCATAATAATATAATATAAATACATATTAAACTAATGAAAATGGTGTTTCTTTTCGTTCATTAATAGTAGTATCAAAGCAAATTTTTACTTATTGCATTAAAATTCGGACCAAATAGGCAAAGCTCACTGTAAAAACCAAGAATAGTCATAACTTACTCTGCATAGTGTAAAAATATGAATTGATAATCGATCATTAATTCTCCTAATAATTGTTTAACAGTAAATTAATTGAAAGTCCATCCCTAGTAGAAGCTGAGATTCTGGGCTTCCTGAGGAAAATGCACGTCTATATTTACATCACTGACCAGACGTTACAACTGATAAGCAACAATAAAACTCTATACCTTTTGTTTTTAATTCTTTTTATTGCTTTCTGCACCTTGCTGTAATGTTTTCATGTTTGTATGTAAAGCACCTTGAATTTTCATGTACATGAAATGTGCTTTACAAAAAAACTTGCTTTGCTTTTGCTTTGCACACGCTGGAACACAACCCAGATGGGTGAAGAGGTCAGCTGGTGACTCATTAAACAGAAACGTGCTGCGTGTACCACCTACTTGAAGCAGTAGGGGGCGGTAGATGGCCGGAGGAGGCCCTGAGTCTGAGCATGGTGCGGCCTGTACAGAGGGTTGGTGAAGTCGGCGCAGCTGGACCACAGATAACTCCACAGCGAGTGAGTCCTCTCACGCACTCTGCACAGGGAAAAAACAGCGTTTGGGGTAGTTAAACTTATCTCAGAACAGATTCCTGCGTGCAGAAGCTTTCGCCGCTCACCCCAGCGCCTCCTGCTCCCGCTGGCTGTTGCCGATGAAGTTGCCGAACTGGCAGGAGTAGATGTGGCTGTGAACGGTGATGAGGAGCCTTTCGTTGTACTCAAAGGCGCAGGGGAACTGCTCCATCAGCTGCCACACGCACTCCAGGAACTGGTCGACGATGGGGGACGCCTCCTTAGGGTCCCCGACCAGGTGGTTGCACCTGAGGAAGGGGAAGAGTCACGGTGAAGATGCTGCATTCAGATCAGAGATGCAGCGAAAGTGGCGAGTCGGGCAAACCTGTGAGAGAACTTGTGTCCAAACGAGATCCAGTCCTTCTCGATCAGGACCTAAATTCATGGAGACGAACCACAGACCATAAAATAAATGGAAGAACCTTAAAACCAGTTTGGTTCTGTCACCAGTCTCAAAAGGAAAAACGAGGAGGCACTGAGAGGGGGGAGGGATGATTGACACCCATCAAACTCCGAGCTACGGGCTAAAGGGTTAGGATGAAATAACATCTAAAGGAATGAGTCAGAATGTCCCCCCCCCCCCACACACAGGTGTCATGAAGGTAAAGCTGAGCTTTTAAAGCTAAAATGGTTTTTGTACCAGGCTGTAAACATGTTTCATTCTGCTGGAAAGTTGCTCTTTTTACCATGAGAGTCTATGGGG
>JAVQJG010043660.1:0-11974 GCA_036024015.1 Craterocephalus amniculus | reverse complement strand
GAGGGAAACCCTGATGACCCACAACAGGGCGAAAGTTATGATTTGGAGATTTTTTTAAAGCCACTCACTCTTCTTCTTGGTTTGGGTGGCGCTAGCAGTGGCATAAACCTTCCTGAGTTCATTGGACCTTGGGGACACAAATGTCTGCACCTGGCTGGGTCGCTGGTCTAATACAGATAAGGCACTCACTAGTCATTAAAACTGTACACATCCCTCCTTCAAAAAAACTGGAATATACCTTTTGAACTGGTGGATTCCTGCATATATTTTAGATCACAGGCATTGCTACTTGTATTCTTGCGCCAGAATATCGAACTCCCACAATTGTAAACTGCAGTACGTTTCACTTGAGATTAGCATCCATTTATGGGTCCCTCATCACCCTTCCTTTGTTTATACACTCCAACATTTTCTACTGCATGATGTGTGTGTGTGTGATGCTCTCAACCCCATAGATCTCCAGACCAGCTATCAAGGACAAATTGTCCATTAAGGTAAGATGTATACGAGTGGACCACTTTGTGGAAGTAGATCCCCATTCCTGCCATTCCACACCGCAATGTTTGGTACATCATCGTAGTGTTGTTTAGATCCCATGTCGGCTTTTAGAACGTAATCGCCATGCTCTTGTTGGTGGACATAAATACACACACAGACCTTCAATTAAACTGGATGCACCTGTAGGGACAAGGGAGTAAAGCACTTTGTTCAGTCATTGCTTTCTTGCTTTCATCAGTCTGCAATTTCCTGCTTCAACCCTTGATTCACAACTTTAATGGCAAATGAGCTTCACATTTCTATTTACCACACACTTAGAGCCAGTCTCTTCAAGCTTGGGCCTGGGAACTGTGCTTTGACGCTATATCAGTACCTTATGTCTTTTTTTTCTTTCCTTTCTGTCCTCCACCAACAGATTTATGTACGCGCTCAGTTCGAATACGACCCAGCAAAAGATGACATCATTCCCTGCAAGGAGGCAGGCATCCACTTCCGGGTAGGCGACATAATCCAGATCATCTCCAAGGATGACCACAACTGGTGGCAGGGAAAACTGGAAAACACTAAGAATGGCACGGCGGGCCTCATACCTTCGCCTGAGCTGCAAGAGTGGTGAGACGAACAAAAACATTCACCGGTTTCTGTAGAAAAAAAACTAGCTCAAGTTCAGCCGAACATCAAGTTAGCAGTTTAATATAAAATAAATAAAAACATTTCGCTGGAAATGTGTCATATCAATATATTAGATTTTCTACTGGTGACAAAACATCTACAGGTTTTATAGCAAACATGATATTGCACACAGGTATTCACGAGCTGTTGTACACACTGACTTGCCTGTAATGCAGCGCAGAGTTAACAAGCAACAAAGGAATCTGCCTAGTAAAGTTGACATCAGTTGAGGATATTCACTCATTACCCACATGACAAGTTACTCCACAATTTTACTTTGTGAACTGCACATTTCAAATTAACTTCAAATTCTTTGTTTATGTATTTATTTATCTTTGAAACTTCAAACTATCTACGAAATACTAATACCCGGTATACACTGCACTATGTTACGCCATCCCAGGTGAAAGAGGGTCATTATAAAACAATTTTGGCAATTAGCAATCATTAGATTAAAGACTCTACAGTAACACAAACATGACGTGTGTATGTGGTGTTTTTCAGGCGAGTGGCATGTATAGCAATGGAGAAGACCAAGCAGGAGCAACAGGCCAGCTGTACGTGGTTTGGCAAGAAGAAAAAACAGTACAAAGACAAATACTTAGCCAAGCACAATGCAGGTAAGGTGACGAGCATGATAAACAGACGACGTGAAGAAGCTTAGCTAACCCATGGGAATTTAATGATAAAAAAAGCGATGACCAAGTTTTGGATTGTAATCATGTAGAATAGGAAAAAACATCAGCGTTCTCTATGAGCTGTAGAATGAGCTCTCAGTTGTTTTTTGAGTCCCGTAAACAACCCTGTAAGGGTTAATGTTGCATTTCTGCTGTCTTTTCCCTCTGATTGCCCTTTTCTGCTCCTGTCACAATTTTTGCCTCATTTTCCAGTGACTAACAGCTTTTTGGCATTGACGAGTTTTGTTATGGTGTTTTTAGTTGAACTTGTCTTGTTTTATGGTCTTTTTATTAACCCTTCCACTCCCACCCCTTTGTCCATATTTCATGCTGTCTCTTACCCAATGACATGGCGCATGTAAGTAACTCAAAGCTGGCATCCAGCTTCTGTGTTTTCTTCCCTCTCTTTAATACTTCATCCTCTTCCTAATGTCTCCTTGATTTTGACTTCTGACTGCTTGTTATGAACTGCTCTTCTCTGGTTTGTTGCTAGTAATTTAATTTATAATTAAGCGATTGTACTCTGATTGATTCTGTGAGCAAGGATAGGGTAAATAATGTTGTTTCATTGCATCTGGCCTTAAACAGGTTTGTTTGAACCAGTAGTTAGTGTACATTATAATATGATTTAAATAATTCAGCTGTAAATGATAAAACCAAATTGCAAGTTTCATTTAGCCAACAGGGACACAACTTTTTGAAGTCATATTTCTTATCAGTAATATGTGCCTTGCGACTAGGTTTGCATTCATGTTTTCTGATATATTATCTGCCAGCGTTAATTTCCCCAAATTACTTGTTTCACAGCTACCCTAAACAGTTCAGATTTTTTTAACTGTTGCATTTATTTTTTATCCACCCTATTGGCTTTTAAACCTGAGCTAACCTAATTCTTCTTGTCTGTTGAACAGTGTTTGACCAACTAGATCTGGTGACATACGAGGAAGTGGTCAAACTACCATCGTTCAAGAGAAAAACGCTGGTTTTACTTGGTAAGTGAGCATTAATTCGTACGGAGCGCCCTCTCATTGCCTGTCGCTTTTTGGTGACTCAACATCCATGCCTTGCTGACGTCTTGGAAAATATAGACTACAGCTACATGTAGGCAACAGTTTGTGCAAGAAAACATTGCAGACAATCATCAGGAGCACCTTCAGGGAGATCTGGGGATTTCAAAGTTTTTCATGTTTGGATGCAACATTTATGTAAACTATGCATCATCTTGCTGAAATTGCTTTTAATAAAAGACAATCCAGTAGAATACAAAACCCAAATCTCATTACAATGAGTCATCAAAAGTTGGTAAATAAAAATGGCTGCAAGTTTTGGATAGATATTTGACAGTTCTGTTATTTCTAGACTGCAGACCTGTTTGTTACTGAGACAAAATTGATCTACAGGTGCTACTCGGAAAATATGAAAATGCTGGCAAAGATTTTTTTATTCAGGCAATTCAGCATAAAAAATGAAACCAATAGATTTCATGTACCAAGTACATTTACTTTCAGGGGACCTGATATTTTTGTATTTAAAATCCATTTTTTATTGATTTCAACTAATATTCTAATATTCTGAGTCTTTTAATTTGAAGTCTTGTGAAGCTGAAAATCCTAATCAGCAAAATCTAAACAAATGAATTCTATTGATTTGCATTCTATTTGTCTACCACTTGGAAATTAGAATATCCTGAAAAATTAAATGTACAAATATAGACAAATAGTATGTAAATCAATATATTTCAGCTTTATTTGTTTAGATTTTGCTGATACATATCTTTTGTCACAACGTAGCCCTAATTACAAAAATTACATTTCCCAGTATATCCTATGTCATTCACGCTCAGCCTCGCTGCAGCCCCTCGTCTTCTAGCCCATCAACATTTCAGCATAAAAAATGTTACTTGAAAGCTTGACATCAACATGAATACGGAGGATTTGGTATCAGATTGGCAGCTGTCCACCAGAATGTACTCCGTTGTTGTAGGGTATAAAATGCGACGTTGTATACAAGGGGCTTCTGCCGTTTGCTGGTAGACAGCAGGCTATGAGCATCAACCATTGCGGCCACGTCGTCCGGGGCAATCTTCATGAAGTAAAAGTTTGTGTCCTTCACGGTCACTTGAAGGACACAAACCACTGCTGTCTGAACAGTTGATAACCAGACCAGTCCATCCAGATTTATTTGATATTTAGAAAGTTGTATAATTTTCTTCTCTGCCATGCACAGAAATACCATCAGAGTGTATACTGTCAAGAGAGAGGGTGATTCAGATGTGGGAATTGTATTTACAGTGATCCAAAAAGTAAATGCAACAAAATATTAAAGAGGGGCAGTATGTCTAAATACGAGCACCAGTTACAAATGAAGCATGCATTGTTGCTGAATGATGTTGGAATCATTTTGTTTTTGTGGAGATGCTTTAGATGTTAATGAACTGCAAACATTTCTCCAAGTTGAGCTGCTTTTTCTATTAATGGGCCTTTTCTCTGTTTTCAGGTGCACATGGAGTTGGCAGGAGACACATCAAGAACACACTCATCGCTAAACATCCTGACCGCTTCGCTTATCCCATTCCCCGTAAGTCAGTTCAGTAATGCCAGACGGTAAATTAGAAAACAGGTCATCTTAGAAACCAGTCCATTGTATAAATCTTTTCCTCCCCCCTCACCGTTTATCTGTCCCCCTGCTCAGATACAACTCGGCCACCCAAGAAGGATGAGGAGAATGGAAAGAACTACTACTTTGTGTCACATGACCAGATGATGCAGGACATCAGCAACAATGATTACCTGGAGTACGGCAGCCACGAAGATTCAATGTATGGAACCAGGTTGGAGACCATCAGACAGATTCATGCCCAGGGAATGATCTCCATCCTGGACGTTGAGCCACAGGTGATGTGGAGACCTTATTAAACTTATAGTTTGAACTTCTTATATGGACAAAGGACTTGCTTTTTGTAGCATACTGTATAAATTCAAAGTGAGCAAGTATGGGTGTTCAGTCAACACTTATGTCTTCCCGAAACCTGATGACACAGAACTTTCAGAGACAAGGTTCCAAAGCCAATACAGTTTTCATTATGTAAGAAATCAGCTTTAAAGTTCCTACAACAAGGCAAAGAGCAGTTCTCAATTCAGACTGTTAAATATATGTGAGACTGCCACCAAGTGGCAGCAATATGCTAGAGCAGGGAAATATCTGAAACCTGATGGACAGGTTGGGGATCACTGCTAGAGAACATGTAGCCATAAACCTGCAGAGATCCGTTGCTAATAAACATTACAGTAACATTTCTTATATACATGAAGGGGGAAAAAAGTTAAGTGTTATGAACTGAAGAAGTTCAGATTTAATTATACACCACTATCTCATTGATATAAATGTTAATTTAGTTTATTTCTATTAAATAAGAAGTAAAATATTAAGCAGAGATGAGTCATGAGCAAGATTAGCAAGGCACATACATTTGATGTAAAGCTTAACAAGACCTGTACTAGAGGTTAGAGTTCCAATCGCTGGTGTAAATGTCAATGAATTTGAAGCAACATTTTCACAGTGGTCACCCTGATATCGATGTACAGATATGTATGCTAAAGCTAATTAAATGTAAACGAAAAAACTTAAATGAGCAATGGGTCTGTTTAACAGGCTGAATAAATGTTACTAGTTAGAGATAAATTAACCCCAATAATCTGAGAGGGAATTAGACCATCAATCAGATAAAAGATTAATTTCACCTTAGGTGTAAAGAATTACTCAAAAATAATTTATTAGCCTTTCACTTTATTACGGCCTTTATTAACAAACTAAAATTAGATAAAAATTTAGGCATAACACTTAAAAACTAAATAAATTGTCTGCCAAAATGAACACCACTAAATATACCAGACATTAGTGCAGCCATTGTATGAGCTTAAGGGTTTTGTAGGTATAAACAGCTTTGAGTGAACAAAGATACTTTTTCTCTTCCTTCCAACAGGCACTAAAGATCCTCAGGACTGCAGAGTTTGCTCCCTATGTTGTCTTTATTGCAGCCCCCACCATCACCCCTGGCATAACTGAGGTAAAATGACATAACTGCAACTGATCGAGTCCACTAGATCTGCACATACTAACAGATTCCATCTGGACTGGCTTGTTGGTCTGAATTCAGGTATTTCACCAAACAGTACATACAAATACAAGAAAATATATTAGTGGCATAAATTACTTAATTCACTAATTTAAAAAACAAGGAAAATGAATTCAAACAAGCAAAGCCAGCATGAAAACCGCCTCGATTTCTGTTTGCCTTCTTTTTTTCTTTACTCACTGTGTCTAACTGCACATGTCCTGTTTGCTTTAAGCATGTTTGTATTTTCTTTGGCATGCCTATTTTCATTTGCACCCAAGGTCCCACGGTGGTGCAGGAAACTGCCTGTAAGTATTTGAATGAAATGGTGTGAGTTGTGCACATCAGGGCCCTGTGCTCGTATCAGTAGCAACGACCTAGCTTTGATCTGTCGTATTACGTTTTAGTCCTGTCTATCTCTGTGTGGATGCTCTGAATGTGATGACGTCATTAATGAAATGTTACTTATCCTTCCTGAATATTGTGACATTGTGGGTAAATATATCACTGCTGTACAGATTTAAGATAGATACCGCTTCAATTTCCAATAAAGTAACTGCCATAGTGGTGGAAAAAAGTTTTCAAACACTCCATGCATTCGGTAAAAAATCGAATCCATTCCAGTCCATTTTCACTTAGCACACTAAAGACAAGAACAATGTACCAGAACGATGTACAATATAAGCAAAAGATAGAATAGAATGCATACAAAAGAATAAAAAACACTATAAAACAATAAATACATGTTTCAAATAGTGCATTAAGAATCACTTTTAGGTCTTTAAATGCAGTTTCTTTTTTACAGGCACAGCAAAAAATACACAACAAAACCTGAGAAAAGCCGCTAAAATTCGATTGTGTACATTTCTAAAGGTGCCCGAAAACTTTTTTTGCACCACTGTATTTGACAATTTTCCTTTTAGAAAAGATGTTTAGAAAATATTTATGTAATATCACCGTGAAGTAAACGGCTATAAATAAAAATCTGAACATACAGTTACAGTAGTACACCAGTAAAGTACAGCATAAAGAGCTAACTTCCTACTTTCCACATCACAGAAAACCATTCGCTAAACCTAATTTCTCATCTTTTGCCGTCATACCACCAGGATGACTCTCTTGAGCGACTCCAGAAGGAATCTGAGATGCTGCAGCACACCTACGCTCACTATTTCGATCAGACCATCATCAACAATGAGATCGACGACACCATTCGCCTGCTGGAGGAAGCAGTGGACCTGGTCTCTAACACTCCTCAGTGGGTTCCTGTCTCCTGGGTCTACTGACACACAGTCAACGGCAACTAGCTGACCTCCCCTGAACATCCCATCGCCGATCCAACATGGAATCTAAACTCTGTGGAAAACCTCCAGTCTCTCATCAAGATCACATTTCTGTAGATAAACCATGACAAAGAGGGACATGAAGAAATAATGACTCATCACAGACTTCATCCTGCCCCCTACCCCCAACGGCCTCAAAGGCATCTTGTTGTGTACATATATACATATACATGTGTATATATAAATGATTAAAAAAAAGCAAAACACTAAATGAATATAGTTCTGTCCTCATGTAGTTGACGGGTGGGGAGTGGCGGGGGAGTGTAGTCGATTTTGTAATTTTCTTTTTGTAACTGACGAATGGATGAAAATAATGGAAAGGCAATAGCAAACAATGACCGTAAAACAGTCTTACGGGGTCGCCTGTGTGCGTGTTGACCTTTTAAAGGCACTTATTGTGGTACTCCGTGTCCTCCTCTCCAGCTCCCTCGGGTCCGGTCGGCCCCTGTGAAAAAACAAGCCGAATCTTAAAGCACATCCGAAGCTGCTACAGTGACGAGTTGACTCCCTCGGCCCTTTATTTCTCCGGTCCTCTGTGCCTTTCAGTTTGTTGAAGGAGCACACTGAATCCCTGTGTTGCTGTTGCCTGCTGTCCTACGCCCCCCCTCTTCCACCTCCCGTCCCAACCAATCGCTGATAGTCTCTGTTTACATCTCAGTTTGCACAAAACGGACAATGAAGAAAATGTACGGCATTTTTGTCATTTCTCATCAAGTCTTGCCTACTTTCTCTGGTTGTCTCTTTCTCCCCTCCCCCCTCATAAATGATATGCTAATCAGCAGGTACTCGAACATTGTTCCTGGGACACAATCAGCTATGAAAAAAAGCACTGATATTAACTACTAAACATGGCTCCTGGACTTGAACGTCACGAGGAAGAAAAAAAAAAGAACTGCCTTATCAGAGCCTGTGGGGAAGAAGTCCATACCACCTATGCACACCCCTGGTTTCTGCCAGGCAGACTGCCACGATCATGTTTTCTTCTTTCCCAACAGCGAGCCATGTTGGCGTGGAAGGGTAGGGCTTCACATACTGTAGGAGGGATAACTCCAACTCTAGAGCCACCGTTTCCGAACTGTTAACTGTTGTCTTTAAAAAAAAATCTATATAAAAAAGAGTATTCTTGTTTTGGGGGCAAGAAAAATAACAAATTTGTGTGTAAATGTTTCAATGGTGCGTACGTCATGAGTGAATTTACCAAGAGCCAGTGTATATTAACCCTTAAAAGAAGCTCAGTATGTGGCATAACCTTCTCATCCTTTACCAGAAGTGGCACAACACTCCCAGCTACAGTTGGATTGAAGGCTTTCGGGGGGGAGGGTGGGGAAATAAAAAGTTTTAAACTGATGTGGCTGTTTTGCCACTTTGAGTAAAAAGTCTTTTGATTTCCAGTCCTGTGTAAATTACCTCTGCAATGACAAAAGCAGCTCTTCTGTATGAAATGTTCTTTTTTTTTTGTTATTTCATTTGTAAAGAAAATATATTTCCTTTTACGTGTTTAAAGTAAACGGACTTGTCTTCCTTTTTAAATGTATGTATGCGTGGTGTGTAAGGGGGACCTCATTGTCTGCGACACTTATTCGGTGGGTTTTTAAATCAGTTGATGTGTCTTACAGCTTTTCCCAGCCGGTGAAAATTCGCTTGTTAAATTTCTGAATGAGACACTGCTGCAGATGAAACTCTGTAAATCTATTTTATATTCAACATCACACCCGCAGGGGAAAACACTACACAAACAGATAATAAATAATACACAATGGCATTGGTTATTTACGCTGTAGATCCAACTTCTACACCAGCTGTATGCTTGTAAAATTCTTTCTATTCGCATGAGGAAAAACTTAGCTGAAAGGTTCTTGTACACCATTGATTGCACATTGCTGGTGTAAAGGTATTACAGGGGTTGTTTATGTAAAATTGGAGATTTGAGAGGTTACCTGATGTGGACTTTCACATAAATGTTTTTGCACTTCAATAATGAAGTCTAATATTGAAGCTTTTTTTATACAACTACCTGAAATAAGTCTTTGTCCACCTTTTATAAGACTAACACACTGGCTGCTTTATTAGCTACAGCAGTTCAATTACTTGAGGGATGCTGTGTAACTTTTGACCACTAGGGGGCTAAACCTGTAACTTCCCACAGGCCACATGACTTAGTTGCACAATTAAACAGTCTCTCGTTCTGGGCTCCTCACATACCATCTTCACCTTCTTACTTTGTTCAGCTTTAACCAACTTTCAAAGAAAAAGCATGAAGCTGAGCTCGCTGTGGTTTAACACTAAAAAACAAAGTGCTGTAGGTCACATGATCCACAAGAGACGGATCCGCTCATGCCAAGTTGCATGTCTGTTTTCTGAAGGCGGCAGCCCCTTCAGAAAGTCAACATGTATCAAACACTGCATTGACCCCAGAAAACATCCATTAATTCTCACATTAGGCTGATAATGGGGTGAAAAGTTGTAATTATGGGGGAAAATACAGGTTTAGGACTCCTAGTGGTCAAAAGTTACGAAGTATCCCTTTATGCAAACAAATCTATAAATCAGCCAATTGCATGGCAGCAACCCTATACCTAAACCTTTAGGATTGTAAACATGGTCAAGATAAAATGAAGTTCAAAACAGTATCAGAATGGGGGAAAAGGAGATTTGTGTAATGTAAATACAGAGACCAAACTTGAATCTCTTTAAATGTTTTGGAATTTTTTTCTTTAAATTAGCTACTGGAAGCTCTGTAGTACTTATGCCAAGCCTTTGAGTGGCACTGTAATGTTACAGAAACACGAGAGCAGTCTCTTCTTAGTGGAGAAAGTGAGAAGTGGAGGAATGGCGCCATTGGTTCTGGTATAAAGAAGTGTTTGGATTGTAAATACGGAAAAAAAATCGTCTTTTCAGATTAATCCATGTTGGGAAATGGCTCAGAAAATGACTGTTTTCAAGCTTCCAAATTGGCAGTTCCATGGCCTAAATGTCCCAAAATGCTCATAGTTTTGTTTACAAGGGTGACCTGGTCAAGAAGCCTGCAGCCGACGTCATCAAAACTTAATCTGATAGACAATTAAATACACAAGCATTTCCAGCGCTCTTACATACTGTATCTGGTAAAAGGCGTTTAAAAGCATCTACACACTCAAAGCTATGAAGTGGTGATAGGTCCAGCACTGAAATGTCAAAATGACATGATCAGTCAGCACAATATGATTAATCGCAATAATTTCAGACAATAAATTGCTAGGTAAAACTTGTTATGACGGACCGACAAACAAAGAACAAAAATATAAATAACTAGAGAAGATTAAAACATTTAAAGAGACAGATTTGAAGTTCTGTTCAAGGGAAATATCTGAACATAAAACTCTTCATTCAGCAATACACCAGTCAACACAGTGAACACCATGAAGTATCTGGTACTTCATCCACCTTGGATCTCCACATGTACATAAACCTATATGGAAGGTCCACCTGCTGCTCTCATCCCAACACATTTCCGTGTCGCGTCCTCCCTCATGGTATCCTAACCTGGTTCAGCAGCTCTCCATCTGACCAGAAGGCCCTGCAGGGAATCATCAAAGCTGCATTGGGAACAACAAACAACCACCTGTTCGAAGATATTTTCAACCCCTGCTGCCTCCAGAAGGCAAAAAAACATTTTAAGACGCATTTCGCCTTCCTCGTCGTCTCTTTGAACTACTGCCTCCAGGCAGATGTTACCGGACTCACGTAGCAAAGACAAGCAGACTTTTACCGTTTTTACCCTCAAGCACACCGAATGCAAATCTTAAATCGTTACTTTTAATCCAGCATGTCCAACATCAAGCTACAGCACCACACTGGCTTTATTTTTGTTACCTTTGGATTTTATATTCAGTATATAATTCAGTTTTATTTGCATATTTTCTTATATTCTATTTCATACAACAACAACTAGAAGTAGCCAGAGAGCACATTTCTAAGAATCCAAAAGGCCCACCCAGTGACCTGTATACTTTAAAGGACATCAACATGATCTGGGTCAAACAATATTGGATTATAATGTTTATCTGCAACTATTATTTGTCCTGTTGCAGTTTCATAATATTTGGACATGGCTGGACTGAACGCTGTATCGATGCTAGACTGCCCTGCCGTGTGCTCAATATTCAGCTCTCCATGTGAGGTACAATAAATCAGCTGACATCCTTTTCTTACATTTTTAACATTATACGTTTTATCATCCCTCAAATTGTTCCACACAAAATAGATTTTTTTTAAATCATCTAATTTAGTTGTTAGCTGATAATTGAATGTGGCAAGTTAATAAGTATTTGATGTTTTTCTATTTGAAATACTGCCACCTCATTCTAAATAGAAAGGTTTCTTTTATGAGTATTTATTTATAAAGCAACTGTTTATATTTTGTTCTTTCGTTTTTTTATGTGCTTATTTTTATGTTCTTTTTAGTTGGTGTCTCATAACTCTTTTTGAGGGGTCCTCAACACCTTTGAAATTGTTCATGTGAGGGGGGTTTCATGTTTTAATTTTTTGTAATGTATATTCTATCCTTTTAACTGTTTTGTAGTGACACTGAAAAACATACATACATATATACGTACATACTTATTTTCATACATAAATACATACATGTTTTCATACAGACAAACATATTTTCATATATACAAACACATACA
>JAVQJG010043655.1:0-11295 GCA_036024015.1 Craterocephalus amniculus | reverse complement strand
AGACAACCGTAAGTTGCCTCTGTTTACAACATTCTTCTTCGTCTGTCGCCTATTTTCTCGCTCTGGAGCTCCCCCTACAGCTTTGGGGTGCGCACTGCATGGTAAACATACCCAGACTTACATTGATCCGCTTTAATTCTGAAAAAACAATCTTTTTAAATTTGTTTTTATAAAAAATAATAAAAATGGAAAAAAAATTAATTCAGAAAAACCAAACTTTTTTTTTTCTGATGAATACAATACACTAACATAACCAAATGCAAACTTAGGCTGAAATAAATATCAGTCGGAAAATGTTTTGTTCAGAAAAAAAACCAAAAGACTGGGATTCCTTGATTTTTATTTGAGATTTGTCGTATTTCAATTTTGTTTTTGTTTTACTTTCTTTAGGAGAAAAGCGCTTCGAGTGTCCCGAATGCTCCAAGCGCTTCATGCGCAGTGACCACCTCTCTAAGCACATCAAAACCCACCAGAACAAGAAAGGCGGAGCCGCTGTGGCAATCATCACCACTGACGACGTGGAGGAAGACGCCCCTGAAGGGCTGGGCGACTCGCCTCAGATCGTCTCTGTAGGAACCCTCACGCGTGACTCTGACCCCGCCACACCCACCACCTCTAATCACCTGGAGGAGGAGGAGGAAGAGGAAGAGTTTGAATAGGTGACCGATTCCTGTTTCTTGGCTGAAGGAAGACTTCCTGTTTTTTGGAGGTCTTTGCTGGGACTAAGGATTGTTTTTTTTTTGTTTGTTTTTTATTTTCTTTATTTTACACAGTAAAAAAAAAAAAGTTCACTCATGAAAAGGAACTCAAAGGAGACAGGATCATGAAATAGAAGATAGACAGAAAATTATAGACATCACAATCTAAAAAAATAAAATAACATATAATAAAAACTTAAGACTGAGTGTATGAAAGATTAGTTTGGCATTTATAAAATTAATATATAACAATTCCATGAGCAGCGGGGAACGGATTGTAAGTAGTTTAGCACAAGACAGGGGGACCTGCTGAATCTCAAACCATCTGACACAGAGAGGCGTTTTCCTAGCAGAATCTAACTCTATGCACAAAGCTGTGTTCCTGTTTCATACCTGTCAGACAGTGCTGAGGGTCAATCATGGTACAGGGTGGTTGTGGAGCAGGGGCAGCTTTGGGATGGGGTGTATGAATGAATGAATGTGTGCTTGAGTATGTGTGCACTTGTCTTCTCGCGCTGTCCCTGCAGAGGATCTACCTAACGTGAGTTTAGTTTATGGTTCAGGTTCAGTCCTCCCATCAGATTCAGGTGTTGATTCCTTTGACTAGTCAACAAATAAAATTGTTCTTGAAGAGGACAGATAGGGAGTAATTCTAAAAGAAAAGGAAGAGTAGAAAAAAAGCACATATTAAAAGATTTATGAATAATAATGCATTCCTATTGAAGCGCAGTGGCCATAAGAGAAAAAAAAAGGTTTCTATATAGAAAAACAATCTAGCTTTCTACAACTTTGTTTGTGTAGTGAAAGCAATACTATAATGACAATCCTAGTGAAACCATGTTTACATTGTCAGGGGATGTTTTCTTTGATTATAACAAGCCAGTTTGCTCTAAGATCCGGGAAGACATCGGAAAGTCGTGCCGTCGTCTGAACAAACCTGGCTGCTTTGCATTTACCAAAGGGCGGCTTCGACAACAGATCCGCACAGTCCAGCGGGTGCGTACTTGTCATTTTGACACCGGGTGGATGTGACCCTGCGTTTGTCAGGTGGCAGCACTGTCACTGATGCTACCTAAAGCTTCCTGTGCTCTGGTGAAGACCCCCTCGCCACCTCTAACCCCGTCACATGGCCGATGTACCATAATTGCCTTAACACAAGCTGTTGTACAAAGGGCACTTCAGAGGGAGGTGGTGGGGGGAGAGGAGGGGGGGGCACAGCACAGGCAGGTGGAGCAATTTAGGCAGTTAGAAGAGCTCTTTATGTGGATATAAGATGTTTTCTGGTGATGTTGCTCTTTGTTAGTTCAGTGCGTACATTCAGTTTAACTTAAAAAGATGCGTTTATTTTATAGAATTTATCAATTGTTTTAACCCCCCCACTCTAAGTGTGTTGATACACAGGAACCCCCCTCCACTGTGTACAGCTAATTTATTATTTATCCTTGATTTGTAATATTTGCCTTTTGCTGGACTTGTATTTGTGTGCGTTGATCCTAAGGTTGTGTACAGCATGTTTCAGTTCTTTGCCGTAGTGCTGCTTCTCTTTTTCTTCTTCAATCTTAGTGCTTCGGTTTTTCTTTTTTCTACGTCCGACCATTGTTCTTCATTTCTTCTTTTTCTCTTTGCGCCATAATGTGTTTTTGGAGAAAAATAGATAAACGAAAAACAAAACAAACAAAAAAAAGACTATCGTTTAAAGGTTAAAAGGTTGATACCAAACAAAATTTAGATGTTTTTTGGTAATAAAATAATAATTTTTTGTGTGACAACCAGCTTTTTTTTTCTTTGATATTTTGTAGTGACATCTCATTTGTAAATCTTTTTCTAAAGATGTTTGTTCGTCTCCATGACATTTGATAATGGGTTTTTTGCCAGGTTGGCCTCAAAGGCCCCAGTTTATTGATATTTTTAAAACTGGTTTGTACAAATGTGTTATGTCAACAAATAAAAAAAGACAACTTCAAGAAGGAAATATGCTTTGCCTGCATAACACTTGACAATAAAGTGAGTGTTTAACTCTCTATGATCTGATATTTGTGTGCATCAATGAGACAGCAAGAGAAAAATCATTTAAGAAAGAAGCAGCAGATGGAGAAATAATTAGACAAGTGTCTACTATTTACGCCTCTTTATTACAGAGTATTCTTGCAGCTTTGTTGTGACAGACGCGGTGAGTATCTCCGACTCCTGCGGGAACAATTACTGCTCTAATTCAATCTGCTGCTGAGGGACCATAAATTGACCACAAAGACCACAACTCCAGACTATTGAGACAATCTTCTTTCTTTGCATGGATACATGTGCAAACGAACTTTGAAACTTAAATTGTTTGTAGAATAGTGAAACTCAGTTGATCACTATAAAGACATAAATATAAAACCCAGCTTTCACACATTATTGACATAGGCTTTCCTAATAGTACTTTCAAAAGATGACATTTTGTAAGATTACCTGTAAGAAATAATAAATTACCACCTGAATACCAGCAGGTGTTTTTTACAATACTGGAAAGCCAGATTAGTCACCCTTACTATACTTTTGTAGACTGAACCCAACTAAATGTGTAGGATGGTGGTGCTGTGCTACATGACCTGCAGTATTTTCCTGTTGGTGTTCACTGTTTTAAGATTCCAGTGCAGTCATTTATAAATATATGACCGACTCCACAGACATCAGAATGAGCTTCCAGAGTCAGTGGTGACCTTATACCTCCAGAATCAAGAATCTTACTTTATCCTCCATGTTGATGGATTTAATGCCGCTCAAAGTTTCACGATTCTTTTTTTTTTTAACAAACCAGGTTTTCCTCCAACCTGTTTCGAGAGCTCCTTGGTCATCATTGTGTAACTTTTATTTATTTTGATGTTTATTTAAATTTTTAATTTATTTCTTCTATATTGGTGGGCTTTCTACAGTATCACAAATAATGTAACTTCTGACGTTAACAAGACTTCTTATGTAGCAGTCTTCGTTGGAATAACTACATACGCACACATTTTTTATTTAAAAAAAGACTTTTAATGTAATTTAACAAACAAAACATTTAAAATGACAGGTTAGCATGGACTCATTACAGTTGCAGGAATCGCAAGAAAAGCTACAGTGAGAATACCTTAGTACTTTAGCAAGCCACAGCTTTTATACAGAATCAGCTACTAATAACATCTGGACTCTACAACTAAACAGGCAAAAGAAACAGTCCATTGTTTTGATTATGTTATCCTTTAATTAAAATTACAGTGGACTGACAAGAACAGTGCAAAGTATATCAGTTTTAGAAAAGTAGAAAAGCATTTTCAGTTTGCATCCATAACAGAAGACATTACATTTGCTCCAGTGAACATTGTTATTAGAAATGTACAAAATAAAATGTACAACTCCAAACTGAGCACTGGCTTAAAAAAAGAAAAAAAAAATCATTCATGCATTTTATGCAGCCTCAGATCAGGATATATAAAACAGTATGTGTGCCTTACTATATGGTTAATTTAAAAAGGCAGATATAAGGATTATCTAACCAAAAAGAAGTGCATTAAAATGATTTCTACAGTAATGTGCAGCACCAGAACTCTTCCAGGTATCAGCTGTTCAGGTATCTGGACTTCACTTCAGCTCCTTTTTAATACTGCAACAGAAAAAAGTAGACAAGTTGTAGCAGCTGTCCAAGGAGTTTATATTAAAACAACAACGGATGGTTCTGGTCAATCTTGACTTGGCAGCAAGTTTTAACAAAACATGCACAGAACCGATACCCGGATCGGATTTCGGCTCTGATACTCCCTAATTAGCTGGATCGGATACTAGAGTAAAGTTTTATTCATTTTTTTCTGCTGCTAGTATACATTGTATTTGTAAATAAATAATAACTACATTTATACCTGTGTTAATTTGCTACCCTTTTTTAACAAGGTTAAAGTTTTATGTCATGCCTGATGCCTTCACACACGGCAAGGTTCATTCATTCAACACTGGTATCAGATTGGTAGTAGTTGATAAACTTCGCACAGGTATTGGTATCGGAATGGATCAGAAAAAACTGGATTGGTGCATCTCTGGTTTTAACACGAGTTCTTCAGGGTTTAAATAAATTAAAATAGCTTTTTGTCCAACATGCAGCTTCAAACCCAAAGGTACTTCAGTTTTAAAGACATGAAAAGCAAAGTGGCACATTTTCTTCATTCCAACTCAGTATTTAGATCATATTTATTTAGTACATGCTTTCACACAAGATTTTATTTGTATACACAATATAAGGCATTTTAATATGAATACAGGAAGTGCCCTGCTATTTTCCTCATGGCCTAATCGTGGTAGATCCTGGTCCCTGACAGATATTGATTCTATACAAATTAATCTAAAAGTCTAAACCTGTTCCCATTTAACAGTTTGATCTCTGCAAGATGAAACCAGATGATGAGAGCGGAGGGACTTACCTCTCCAGATACTCGTGGACATTGTCATGGCCACTGTAGCGAGCCAAGCCCACCAGTATGCCGGTGGCACAGCGGCCCTCCTTCTTACGGCACAGACTGCAGTTACACATTCCCCGGCAGATGGGACACGACCACATCTAAACAAAGACAAGAAGGTTCACATTATTGTAGACTGTTGCTTTTTTGTTGAGATTTCTGAATCTGAAAAGAAAATATTTCAGAGTCATCATCTTCCTCAGTTGTACTTTCACCTCTTCACTCTGAACTAGATCCATAATCTCTCAATGCACTCATTATGGCTTGAGTCATTAAAACAAGACAACAATCAAGCTATTTCTCCTAAAATCAAGCTATTTCTATAATCAATAAAGTTGAACTTAAAATATTCTGAACACAGAGTTTGGTGCAGAAGAAGGTCAAAATATAGACAGGTCATTCTGTAACCAAGTCTACCAATCAACAAGAAAGCGAACCCGTCTTGTTACTTAGTGTTTTCTTGTCCACTATGGATGCAAGCCAGGCAGTCATATTTTACATTTTAGCCTTTTTAAATCATTCCACAGTAATCGCTGCGGGCTCGACACGTTTGTTTACTGTGAAGCTTATGGTGTTGCAAATGCTAAACTTGCCAGTACGGTCGAGCGTTTACTTGATTCCAGTTCCACTTGTAGCCCACATGTCACATCCGGCACAGCCGGATTGTGTTCACAAAGCATTATTCTGTGCCTGAGCACAGGTGGCCCGGGTCCTGGACTACCTCCCGACGTGGGCCACCCGACCCGGGCCCGACAAAATTTGTGGTCAAATGTGGAAAGGTCCTTGTACTCGTTCACTTCCTCAGCTCTGTTAGTCTCCACATCTGTTTCAGACTGGAAGCCAACACCTCACCCAGGAAACCGTCTGCATCACTGAAACTGGACAAGCCCCTTGATTTTGGCTCCACAAACACTTCTAACAATTTTTTTCAAATATCTGACATCTGTCCAGAGCATTATACATCTGTGCTGCAGCCTGATGCAGCATCTTTGGCCAGATCATCCAGATTCTCAGACACTGGCCATCTCAAGCCTAACATTACCACATCTGCAATGATCTGATATCAGTCAAGCACATTTCCTTCTCAGCTCTATCCATTCATACATTTTTGGAGGACCAGTAAGCCAGTGTCACAGATTACCAAGAAAGCATCATATCCAGAGTCTCCTCTGCCCAGGTATATCACAATACCACCATACCAGCCCAGATATTCAACCTCACGTTGTGCACATTTCTATAATTGATGGGCATTCGATTAAATTGTCGGATTATCAGGAGAATTAAACGACTGATTATCGATTAATCATTAATATTTCTATATTCAAATTCAACATTTATCCATCGTATTTGAATGAAGTGGAAGTAGGAAAAACCTAGCTTGTTATCATGTTTGGATTTTTATCACAAGATGAACGACTCTTGTGGCAGCTGACTGGGATTCATTCAGTGGTTACACTTGAAAATATGTGCTCAAATACAATTTCAGCACCAGTCTAAGGATGCATTTGATTAATCAAATAAAAGATAATGTTATCAAAAATTATCTTAACAATCCATTAATCGATAGTTTATTACTTATCCCCATCCCCTGGTTTCTATATATCCAAATACCCTGTCACCACTTCAACTTCCGCATACATGCTGTGTGAACTGACCGGGTCGAGCAGCACAGTGCGCACATCCTCTCCATAGCGGTTCTTCAGGCACGGTCCACAGAACTGACCTTTGACCCCCACACAGAAACCACTGCGACACACCGTCTTCGTGTCAAGAGTCTTCTGTCTGCACTGGTGGCATGAGCTGCCCTGGAAGAGCAAGAAAAAACAAAACACCATCATTAAAGTCCAAGAAGCACGTCGACACGGGGGATCCGGCGGCATCCTTACTCAAACAGCAAAAACAGGAGAAAAAGCCTGGCGTGACTCACATTCTCTTTGTCCCAGATCTTGTCTTTGCTGCGGTACGCAATGTTGTCCAGGTCCTCTTTGGTGATTTCGTCTACAGACTTCACTATATACTGACTCCTCCTGGAACCCCTCCTTTTCTGTCTTTCACCGACTCGATCCTCATCCACCTGCTCGGTGACAGCAGACAGATAAAAACGGAGAGCTCAGACAGGACATTGCACTAAAACCACACAGGCAACATGGTATGTTCTTTTATTCAATATTTCCATTCCACTTTTTATGAGGAATTTTTCTGCGGAGATCTTGTGAAACAAGACGGAGATGAAAGATGACTTGGATAACTAATTCATAGTGGTAATAGTGTTACTTCTATGCATACAATGTTCTTGATCATCCCTCAAAATGTAAAAAAGGCTAAAAAGAATCCATCAATCCATCATCATTCTGTACTTCTGAGAAAATAATTAAAATCTCAAAATGCTCCAGATTCATTCATGCAACTTTTACTAAATAACTCTCCTTAATTAAACTCGTATATGTGTATACCTGAGTGGAAAATAAAGAGTCTGTTACTCATCATACCTCCACCAGCCGTCTGACGTCCACAGTCCTGGGGGTTCTGTGATAGACCGGCTCACTCTTCTCCTCCACAGCAAAGTTTTCAGGAGGACGAGCTTTACGGGACGGGTTCCTCCTCTCTGACCCAGGATCTGATTCAAACTTGCGCTTCTGTGGCGTTGTCCTCTGTGACACTCGCTTCTTTTTCTACAAAAAAGTAGAAAGACTGTTTAAATGTCAGCACCAGAGGGGAAAAAGGTAGTACATAGTGTGTGTGCAACAATGATGCAAAACGTGGGACAAATGAGAGAAATGCTTAAAATGTTAAGGGGAAGAGTAATGGAAAAAGGTGTGCATGAAATGTACAAGCGATCAACTCGCCTTTCCTAACAGCTGCAGACTTTTGCTGAATAAATACAATCAGCTTCTTTTACACCAAACCTTATTGTCAAGTTTAAGAAGATTCTAAATGCTCCATGAGATGCAGTACGTGACTTTACTTCTCAAATTAGCACCACAAACTGTTTGTGCTTGGTAACATTTAACCCAATTCCCCCATCCAACCTAATATGAGTCAATCTTACACACCATTTCCAGATGTGCGTTGTTCGACAAAAACATTAACTTATAGAAACTCTAAGTTACCTTTTCAATTTTTCCTGCTGTGTGCAAGTTTAGTAAAAACTAATTTGAATTCAAAGAGTCATTTGAGTAAAAATTATTCTTGTATTCTTCGTTACCTCAATCGTTGCAAAAATATGTAATATTTAAATTAAGCTTTTCAGGTTATTAGAAAACTTCCTGTATGATTTGTATCGCAAATTAATAATACCAGAAGAACAAAACCTTACAATGTCAGCTTTCCAAATGATGCTTGAGTCATTAGAACAAAACTGTCAAATCAGAGCAATTAACCAATTTTTTGTATTAATTTATCTTTCCTGAATTGTAAATTCTTACAGTTAAAGAGTTCCCATATATATTTACATATGGACTCACCTGTGGGGTGGTGGGCAGTGTCAGGTCAGCCATGGAGCTCAGATCAGCAAACAGTTTTGCCAGCTGGAAAACAAAGAGAAGCAGAGTTCGATATATGACAGGAAATGGGTTGGTACAGTTTAGATATACTGATAGCTCACAAACAAACTGAGTTTATCACCATTGCTTTGTTTTCCTGAATGTTTTTGTTTCTTTTCGTTAGGCTCGAAGACAGAACTTCCTTCTCGTCGTCCTCCTCCTCCTCCTCACCATCTTCATCGTCCTCCAGCTGCTTCTGCTTCATGGCCCGTCTTCCTCTTGTTCTTTGTGATGGGTTACTTTCTTTGACTGGCTTTTTGGCATTTTTCTCTTTTGATTCTTTTATGGGTGCAGACTGTCTTTTCATTGGAAACCTGGGACATAATTAATATGCGATCAGAAACAGAGGCAACTTCTTGTTTCTGCCTTTAAAAAAATGTCAACAGACAGAAATCCAGACAATTCATGGTCAGATGCTCAAAAACACCGACATTTCTCTAGAAACAAAACAATGGAATTCCTTAATTCTTTTTCTGCCTGTATGATATCTTGTTTCACACACCTAAGAGCGACTAAAAGACTCCTCCTTTTCTGGGGGGCTTCCTCCCCATCAGAGTAAAACCCTGTGTCCACATCGCTGTCCTCTTCTGAATCTGCCACCTAAAGCAGAGAAATGATTTGAATGCAACACTAACAAGCATCTTCATCATCAAAACATCATTAACTTCTTCATACCTTGGTGTTAAAACATCCTCTGTCCTCGTCCTCCTCACTAAAACCTTCAAACTCCTCCTCGCTGTCTGACTGGCTGAAGAGACGCGCCAGCTCAGCAGTTATGAACTTGGATTTGAAGCAAGGAGCCTGTTGGCAGACACACCAAAGAGTCAGCATGTTTGCAGAAATAAATTACACATCTAACATTTATTTCCACATTTAAACAATTTGCATAAATTCTATATATAATTACTTTTGCTTTTCCTGTATGTGATAGTATAAATAAGTTGTTTCATAAGACTGGGAAGGAGCAGCAGATAAGTCCAACTTACCAGGATCAAAGATCCTGTGCTGGCTGTCAGCAAGGTAAACTTATCTCGAGTCTTTGTTGGCAAAGCTCGCTCCAACTCTGAAAACAACCTTATCATGACAGGCCTCCTTTGCCAAGGCATGTTAGGACAGTTGAGAGTAATGACAAGATGAAGTGGAAAAGGAAAAGACCCTTAACATAAGTTTTGTGTTCACAAGTTTACTTCCCCATTATAGGGGTCCCACACCACAGCGCTTTTTTTTTTTTTACGAACTAATTACTCATCTACCCCTACCCAGCTTTCCCTCTGGTCTAATTCTGCTGCAGGCAGAGCAGAATTCTTTTTCCACAAAATTAGTGAGAATTATTGACTTAATTGCAGGTTACCCTGCATATATGTATATATTACTGAAACATGCATCATGCTTTCAGTTGTTCAATATTGATAATGACTGATGCTATTGTGAATTACTAATGTTAGTAAACCCACTGACCGGCCAGTTAGTCTGAAAGAAAGAGAGCTTTCTGAGCATTTTTTAAATGAAATGCTGACATTATGATAGTGATAAACCGTTGTTAAGTAATTCTTTATCTTGCAGAAACAGTCACAATCCTGTGCCCCTTTCTAAATCAGACAAGTAAAAAACTCTGATGGCTACAAAATAAAATTCAAGCCATGGTGTGATGACCTCTGACCTTTCAAAAAAACAACACATCTATGCTGTTCTTTGCAAAAACACAAGCAAATGCACATGCAAAGACAAAATGTTGTCTTTTATTTGCTTTGTTTTTTTGTTTGTTTTTTACTTTCAACATCTAATCATTTAATCCAAAATGCAAAAGGACATTGAATGTGAGATTGCTGGTTATAGCAGATTAAAACAAATACTGAAAAGATAATGTCCCCAAACAATTGGGGTACCTGCAAGTCCTGTAGCCAAAATGACCTCATTCCGGGGGGAAGAAATGAGCGTGCTCCGCACTTTCGACGAGACCGACATGAGTTCATTCAGACTCAGGTTTCGGTTAAAAGTTACTATTTCTTTTGGAAAACACAAACTCACTTATACACATTGTTGAGGTTCTTACCTGTGACGTAAGAGTCATCCTTATATCCGTTTAGTGGGAAGTTTGACCGCAACAGAGATCTAACTCTAATCAATAGAAGTGGATTTAAAAGTCAACCGCTAGAAAAATATCGGGAATGGAAAAGTGGGGGTGGCTGTTGAAGCGCACATGTCTAAATACCTCGTCATGCTCAACAAACTTTACCTGTAAATGTCATATATGACGCAAGATTATAATATTGATAAGATTATTCACTTTCAAATTTAGATGAAACGCGTTTCTCCCTTATTTTACAAGTGGTACATTTTTTGGTTTTATCCCTACATCTGCAATGGTACGGTCCACGCTGTTCGCGCGAAAACCCTAGTAGGCGTGGGTTTGGCACAAACGTTTCTTCCTGCCTATTTGCGGGTTGCAGCATGCTGAGAGTGACAGAGGCTGTGTCTCAATCAGCGCACTTTCAGAAGAGCACTGCAATTCAGTGCGTAGTGCGCGTAGTGCACTTCGTCTGTAGTGCACACTTTAGTGGCTAAATGCTGACCGCACTGAGCACT
>JAVQJG010043645.1:0-44959 GCA_036024015.1 Craterocephalus amniculus | reverse complement strand
GAAAATAAAAATGTCAGGGGAGATGTGGGTAAGTCAGTGTGCGCAGCCGAACACACACTCAAACACACGTACACACACACGAGGAGATGGAGAGGGGGAGACAATGTCGCAACATCAATCAGCCTGAGATTAGGCTTTTTCTAAGTGATTTCTTCTACAAAATTCCATTTTTATCAGATGTTGCCTTTTATTTGGGATATATTAGTTACGTTACAGGCCACATATCTTAACTTTTATCAATTTTATTTTTCAAAGTAACGGAAAAATTACTTTTCTGAGTAATAAGTTATTTTTATGATGCTGTAATTCCGTTACTAACGCAGTTACTTTTAGGGAGAAGTAACGAGTAACTGTAGCCTAATTAATTACTTTTTTAAAGTAGTGTTCCCAACACTGCATATACGTAACTTAATATTGCAGTAGCATAAAGTTAAAATGAATCAACACTTCATAACTGTAATGAGCCTATGTCAGTGTTTTTCTGTATTTACAAGTACAATTTATCTTTAAAATGGAATGCTGAGAAAACAGTCTGTTTGTGTGGTTGTCCCTGTGGCCCTTCCATAAAAGTATTGCTCCGCCTGTCCAAAAGATTAATGTCACTCCTATGGTTGACTGAAATCTGCGGTGTATCCGATTAGGTGTTATGATTTACCTCTTTGTTGTGCAGCACATTCTTTAAGTTTGGTTTTTCTGCTCTGGTTTTATCCAGACATTTTTAAGTAGTTGTCCAAAGTCCATATAAACCTCAGACAGCATGCCCTAAACTCAATTTATTTTTCTCAGGAGAAGGTTTTCCAGTCAAGAGAAAGTCATCAGTAATCATTAGCCAGGTTTCCAGTGCTCTTTTCATTTGACATTTAGAAGATATGAATTAGAAAAGGCAGAGGGAACTGAAAAAAACTGAAAAACTTCCACTGATGTGCAAAATAGGTTTATTCGCTCACTTGAAGTGGTTTTCGCTTGTTATGAAGAAGTTTTGATGCGCATTAAGTTGCATGGAAATAATTTTGCATATCCATTGTGGCCTGGCAAAAATTACAAGCTGTTTCCAGTATATAAACTCACATGACTCACTTCCCAGTCTATAATAACACCCAAAATATTCCTAGAGATGAGAGTGGATGTCCACTTGGATGTCCACTACGCTTGTTACTGCTGTTGTTTTGTCTTCTTCTTCTGCTGAATTATGAACCTGAGTAATAGAGTTTATACTGCCACCTTCTGGTGGAATCATACAGCATATTATCATCTTCAAACCAGTTAGTTTTCTATTTGAATTTCTTTTATAAAAAATAAGATCAGTTTGCAGAAATCCAATTATCTTAGCTGCTGTCTGCTCTGGTCTAACATGAATCTGTCGAATAGAAAAAGTGAAAGAAATTTGTATAAGAGTCAGTTTTCCACCAAAATATTACAACTCCTACTGTCAACAGCTGATTAGCAGTTGTGTTCAACGGTTGTATAAAAGTGTTTTAAAGTCTATAGTCTTTAAACAAACATAAGCCCTTTGTGTTTGTTTTCCGAGTCTACATCCACCTTAGACAGCAGTGTGTAAAGAGGGATTATTTATGGGCCTCTCAGTACAACAATATTTTCCCTCCCCATGGTACATGTCTTTAGCAACTCTTAATCACCCTCATCAAGGATTACTTGACTTTCCTCAGGAAGCCTGGCTCATGTTTGAACCTGTGTGTTCCTCCACCTGAAGCCTGTTCAGTTGCCAGTCAGCCAAAACATGTGTCCTCCTGTCTTCTTTAAGTGTCTGCCTTTGTGGGTTCAGATTTAGATCTGTGATCTCTGCAATGAGCTGTTGTAAATCATGCAGGGAAATGTGTGCATGTGTTGAGGGGTGTATAAATGCTGTGTAAATCCCAGAAGCGGCTTTGCTCTCGGCGATTCTGGTCCCCTGTTCTTTCTTTTCTACTGTCTTTTTCTTTTCCTGTTATTATTTCCGTGCTGGTGTTTGCAGCCAGCCTGGAGACAGTTTAAGGAATGCTTGTAAGACGAAGCTAAGGGAAGGGGTCTTTATAGGAGGAAAAACAGAAGTTTTTTATTTAGGTGATAAAATCTTCTTATGCTCCATATCTAGTTATTGCAGTCAGCAGTAACAGTCAGTCAAACCAAAGCTCCCTGCCTCCATCCTCATATTCCGCTCCTCAAAAGTAATCCTACTGTATGACCCCTATGTTCTATTTGTTTGTACAGGTCTGTCTAAACACCACTGGGTTTATGTTATTTTTTTCCTTCTTTTTTTTTTAAAGAAACACATTGCCTCCCTTCCTAATTGACAGGCTGATTGACACCTTTACTCCCCGAACCCACCCACACCCACACTCTGATTCTCTGCCGTCCTCGGGGAGAGTGATGTCACCGGGTCAGGAGTTTTGTGAGGAGTGATGGGACTGATGTAGAGTTACCATGTATGTGGTAACCCTGTTATTAAAAGTCTTTGGCTTCATCCACAGTCATGATTTCCTGGCTGCACTGGCAAAGTCGTGGCCTTCAAACAAATTCTTTAGTTCAACACATCAAACACAAGTATCTATATCTGGAAGTCATTTTGTGTAATATTTTACATTGGATCAGCATTGGATTTCCATTAAGTGACGTGTTAATATAGATAAATGTTTACCAGAGTAATTTCACTAAGGGCTTTTTGAATAAAGCTTTAGGCTTTACTTCTCTAGCCCTCCAGTGGCTGCTACAGCCTTTCTGGGAAAATACCAGACTCACTTGAGGTGACGCATTTTACATTCTTGGCAGCCAAAACAAAACTTTTGCTTATTTGAAAAAGCTGCGACAACTGCATGTTCATAGAGATCAGAGATTACCACCATACAGATAGGCCCTGTTCAGTCATGTTTAAAGATTTATCCTCTTTCATTTAAATGATGCCAGTCTGAGTCGTGATATCAATCCATATTTGAGTTTTTCCCTTTTTCTCTTAGATTTTTTTTATACGCCTGATGCTGCTGTAACTTTCTGTTGAAATTTTTCCTCAAAGTCTTATTGAACTTCATCAGATTTGAGTTTCATCAGGTGCTAAAATTCTGAAGAATACTTGAAATAGACATTGTTCTAGAAACCGTACAACCAAAGCAATGCTTTCTGAAGGATTTTCATCTCAGACTTGTCCATCAGACATTTGAAACAAGAAGAAAACGCTCCTCAAATCCATCCCTTATGCCTGTTCTTGCTTCCATGCTTTCTTAGTTTTCTCCTTTTCTCTGACAGAAGCCTCCATTGTTGCTGTCAGTGAGCTGCAGTAACATGAGGACCCAGAGGGCCTTCTCTTTCTCCATTGTATCTTAATGCAGGGCCTCAGTTGCCCATTTCATTCCCAGTGTGGTCATGGGCCACCGGCAGCCACAGATCCCAGTCAGCCTCAGCCTCTGGTGGCCGTTTTGGCTCCCTGTCAGTGCAAGGTCTAAAGTGCTAACCCCACCAGCAACTGAATATGAATAACTGCCCTGCAATTGTTGGTTGTTGAGTATAAAGTTCAGTCAATTCATAAATAAAACAGAACTACGAAAACGTTCACGTCACCTAAATCAGCTCTTTGCTCTGTAAGTGATGAAAGTCCATTTAGAGCTCAGTTTTTCAGAACTGAGCGCGTTTTCCAGATATGGAAAGTATTTGTCAGTCATTCAGTGAAAGCATAGGGAGTCTTTTGAATCATAAAGTATTTTTGCACAAGTTTAGGGGCATCCCCAATCAGGATCCAGCAGCTGTGAGCTCATGCTGCCTGCAGCTCATCTCCTCACTCATCACCCACAGCAGCTCCTGGAAATGAAACCCTGAAATCTAAAATGTCATCAGGAGCCGCCCCTCACATCCTCACTCTTAAATCCCATCTTTTCTATAATCCCCTCCAACAAAGAGCGTTGAGTTTCACATCCCTTAAACCCCAAAATCCAAACCCATCATCATGGCCCCCAGATCCTTGATGAGAAAGTTGACTTCCTAAAGTTGTCATCCTTAATCAAAAGCTGACCCCAAAGTGGAGACTTAACAAAGCTCATAGCTGCTTGTTTGTCATAACAAGCAGCTATGAGCTTTGGTGGATGCCACAGAAATCTCTCCCACTGTTTTTAAAGACTACTTATAAATATGTAATGTTGTATTTTCCCCCCATTGTTTCAAATATTTAAAATTTGCCTCACGCAGATCCTTTCAAGTTAACGGTAATGCTGCAGAAACCGGCTTGAGTTCAGCTGCAGAACTTGGACTCATCACACATTTAAATGGGAGTCGCTGTAGCAAAAGGCTGATTCTCATGTTTGATCAGCTAAAATAACTGAAAAGCAACAATCAGGGTTTGCAAAAAAACTTTTAAAATAATTTCCTTTCCGTCTGTTTTTTTATGGCTGTATAAAAAGAAATATAATTTTGTAGAAAACTTAAAGCAGAGGCGACATGTATGTCCCGGCTCTTCCTTGAAGGAGAGTGAAAAAAGGTAGACCTGTCATTTTGATCGATTATGAGTTTAAAAGAATCCAGTTTTCGTAGCTTTGATGCTAGATTCAACTCCTCCTTGAAGATGATCAATTGCAGGTTGGCTCTTCCAGTTACCTTCTAAACTGTAAACTCTCTTTGCTGCCAACATTTCATTTGTCACCAACCATTAACCTTTGTCTCAGAGATCAAAGCTGTGCCTGTGTGATTATATTCATACATCTGTGTTTATACAGTAATTTTTTTGTCTAGCATCCATCAGAGGACACCTACATTCGGCCCATTAAATCTTCCGATCAGGTTCTGGCGCATCAGCTTTAATGTTCAGACGTGTGCAAATATTTTCATAATGAGAAGAGTCCTCCTGGTTTGACGTCAAAGGGGAAATTACAAATAAAATAAATATAATAGATTTGTATTTTTGGGTCTTTTCTTCATGTAAACTGATGCAAAAATAGTTGCCATGACAACCTCACAGCATTTCGGTGTTGGGAAATGAGGCAAATTTTGCATGTTGAGGCGAAAAACTTATTTGGGGACTTACTCAGTGCACGTGTGCTTTGCTTTGGGTGTACACTTTTTTCTTTATTTTGGGTCACTTTGCATTTTGTTACCTTGTAGTATCTAAACTATCTTGCTAAGTTAAGGCATTACATGTCACTTTCAGTGTTTTTGGTTTTGGTTTAGTTTTTTGTTGAGTTTCTGTTTCAAGTATTCTTTGGTTCAGGTTGAGTCTTTGTCTTGTCTAATGTTTTGACAAAGGTTTTCTCTTTGTGAATATAGTTGGTTTACGTCCTGTTCGTGTCACAGCTCGTCTTTAGTTGCTGTTTGCCACACCTGCTCCTTATTTCTGTCATATAAAAAAAAGTGGCTTGCCTTATCTATTCCTTTTGTATAAGTACTCTTTGACTTATTTTCCTCATGACCAGATCCTTGTCATTCCTGTCTCGGTTTTTTCTCTGGCTTTTGTCAGCAGCTTTGTGCTCCCTTTTGTGTTTTAAGGATGGTGGAACTAAAGTCTTGTGAAATTTACGCACTACTTTGAAGCATTTTATATAATCAAGAAAGCAGCATCTGCTGTGCATGCAGGCTTCATTCCTCCATGCCTGTCATGGGTCTCCCAAGTTTAAATTTTGAGACAGTGTTTAATAAAGTGTATCTTTTCAGCATCATGTCATTATTTTTTTCGGTATAAATCAATAAAGGGGCTGTTGGCTACTTGAGTAACTAATCTGTAATTACTGAAGGCTTTGCACTTAAATTAGTGTTTCTCAATGGGAGAATCAGGAAAAAATGTTGCAGATGGGATAGTGATTTTATTACTGTATTTATAAAGTTGTACTGTAAGAACAGAAACCCTTTTTTAAAGCACTTAGACATCAACAAGTCCAACCCCCTCAAAATCCCATATGACAAGACCTCAGTTGGTGTTGTCATGTGACTTTTAGCATCCTGAAGCAACATGTGGAAACGCATCTTTTCTAATGCACAAGGTCAATGCAGTAGATGAGCTTGAGCACAACATCCTCACTGAATTTTGGTCTCTCTGGAATTTTAAGTTTTGAACTTTGTTATCCTTCATTTGCAGCATTTTTAATTTCCTTGAAATAAATCTTGGTTTTCTGTCCGTCTGCTTCATGCCTTGTGGTGTTGGTGTCATGGTTGAACCCTTTTGATAAAGCCTAACATTTTTCATTTTCCATCTTTCCCTGTATAATACATGCTTCCTGCTGTATCACAGCCAACTGGTGCAGTTAAAGAGAGCAAGGCTCCCTAACGAGCTCATCCCTGTATACATAAGAAGGGTGGAAAAAATGTACTTGGGTAATCGGTCTCCTTGATACATTGTCCACATAAGTTCTGCTCTGAGGCTCACCTTTTCTTTTTATATCTGCGTTATAGATCGAGGAATCTTTCCTGTAATTAAATGTTATAAAACATGACACAGAATGCTGGTGGTGTTAGTGTGTGAAATAAAAGGCCAGAGCAGCTATCCGCTTTTTTCACAAATAGCAACTGCACTTGGCTGTCCTTGCCTTGGACAGCTTGCTTGCGTACTCTCAAACACACAAAAATAGATGGATAGAAGACTGAAGAAAACCTCACAGTCTCATAGTAATTCTTTGATTTTTACCCCTCTTTTTTATGTTATAAATCATTTAAAGACACTTTAATGTGCCTTTTAGGCAGAGCTATGAATCCAAGCTCATTTGAAAGAAAATGAAGAAATAAAACGGAGAGCAGTGTGTGAGGCGAATCGTGATCTGGGCTGAGCTGCTTTGGCTAAGGGCGTTCGGACAGTTATAATTTACCCGCAGCGATCTGGCTGAATTGCGGTGGATCGTCTCGTCTCCCTTGTCATTTACTCGTGTGTGTGTGTGTGTGTGTGTGTGTGTGTGTGTGTGTGTGTGTGTGTGTGTGTGTGTGTGTGTGTGGGGCTCTGTGTTAATGTGGATGTGTGTGTCCGCCATCCTCTATGACGCACTAACCTTTGAGCTGCCTGGATGCACTCCAGCCCTCTCTTTTTATACTGTATTTTGTGTGTGTTTTCTCGTGCCCCAGCTGTTTTTTCATATTCTGGCTCATCTCATTGAGAATAGTAATGACCCAATCAATCACCAATCCCTCAAATTATTCTACTGGTTCTCACAGTGGTAGCTTCTTTTTATTACAGGCCTTTCCCTTTATAGCATTAAGCTGGGGTTGTATTTTCACCTAAAGAGGCTCAGGCTTTTACCAAAGGAAAAATATTTGAAGATGAAGCAGTTTGTGAGTTTGTGGTTTGATGACGGGGTGCTAATCCTTCTGCAAGCACACCACAACACCAAATAACTTTTACTGATGCCCATATTTTAGTTAGAAATTACATATTCTAAGCATAATGTCGGCTTAAATCTACATTAAATGTGACTTAAAGATATCTCTGTGGAATTGTCAGCATGCAGACCACTGCTTTATAGCCATGTGTGTGTATGTGTGCATTTGTGTGTCCATGTCTGGAAAGTCCATTTAGATGTGCACAGTTAGGGGTAGGGGGTAGCTGACCTTGGCCCTTCAGTCACTTAACACTCCTTAGAGAAAGAGAACCTAGTGACCCCTGACTCACACCAAACTTACACACCCTTGATGTCACTGTGGCTCTGTGTGTGTTTTGCGCGATTGAACAGTCGTTCGTTTGGGTGCACTCGGCTGAAGCTTTGTCACCTTGTTTGCAGTTAGATCTTGAAAGCATCTAAGTGCAGTTTTACATTTTGCGGAGTAGTAATTGGTGTAATTTGCACACGGTTACATCTGCTGTAAACTATTTGAGCTTCATCAGCAAAGGCAGCAGGGCTGAGTGAAAGATGAAGCCACAGGTTTGCCATGTGGATGTAAGAGTGAATTATCGAAATGAAAACGCAGTCATGGTGAAATTAACAAGATGTTTCCACTGCATTACTATTTAGAACAGAATTTTATTGCATTCAACATGTTTAAGGTTTTTTTATTGAATTCAAACCATCCCAGCTGAAGACTGCATATATAATTTATATAATTTGATGTATTTTCCAAAACTTTACAGTCTGGTCACTTTCAAAGGGTGTGCTTCTGTTTGCTATTACTCTAGCTTTGGTGTCTAAAGCGTGAGGATGTACTTTACTTCAGCCAATAATGTGTGTCCATGGGAAGTGGCATCATGTACTCCCCTGTACTATATATTGTGGTTTTGCTTAGTCTTAAGCCCCCATATGGCATGACTTAAAGCACATGACTGAGTGATCTCACACTGAGCAAATAGCCTGCTAGTGGCTGTGTGGTTTGTGTGTGTGCGTGTGTGTATATATAGAACAAGAGAGGTGAGAGATTGAGGCACAATAAGGAAGACAAAGGGCTGTGTACATGGATTTCAAAGAAAAGTTTTTGTATCAACATAGAAATTCTCTGAGTGAAATAAAAGTTTACTGGTGTAAAACTTCTTTCAGCTTACAGCACAAGGAGACGTTTCTCTGCCATTCAGCCAAATACAAATCTTAATGAGGTGCTGTGAACTCTGATCTGTGTGTGTATTTTAGATCTCTGGCTTTTCGTTAGCCAAACAAAGCCAGCAACAAGAAACAGCCTTTTCCCCGATCAGATCAGAACTAGCGGGTTTTGTGATCATCTAACACAGACTGACCTCTAGTGGCGTCTTTGTGTACTGCAGAATGTTCATCTCCATTCTTTCAGGCGAACAAGTGGCACTGAAGGATGTTAAAGGTGTTCATGTGGCTCAGACTTTCTCTCCCTCTTGTCTCTGCTTCCTCTCAGAGAGGATTTTGATGAGGAGGGATTCTGTCAGCCGTACAGAGGGATCGCCTGCGCCCGCTTCATCGGTAACCGCAGCATCTTCGTCGACTCACTGCAGATGCAAGGCGAGATTGAGACCCAGATCACAGGTGAGAGAAACACTTGTTCTGCAGTTTGAGAGGATTCAATTTTCTTACTGAAAAGTCTATTAGGACAACTATTTCATTGTATGAATATCGATAAATATTTTATCAAATGAATCCACCAGTCCAACAATTTTCCGGATTTGATTTACTCATTTATTTTACTGATGAAACAGCTCAATTAAAGCAGCCTCTCTGCATTAACTAAATCATTAAATATCTTCTTCCAGTTTCCTTGTCCTCCTTTTATCTTTTTTTCTTTATGCACAAGAAGTGGGGTTCGACATCGGAGTTCAGAGGAAGTTCAGCGTAGTGTCAAATCTGCATGGAGCACACATGGCCCACACACTTTCATGCGGTTATAAACGAGCGCGTCTCTGCTTCTGTTTTTATTTTGTGTGTTTGCGAGTGCCTGTCTTCAGAGGTCAGCTTAATGCGAACGTTATTGATTACATCCGCGCGGCTGACGGCTTATCCCCTGAGCAGTTCAGGGACAAAGGCCCCTGTGAACCCAGACTCTAATCTGAAACATCAAGGACGAGCGATTCTGAAGATTTATGCGGCCACCAAATCATAATAAGCTTACAGGAGGATTGTAAATCATGAATGTTATATGCAGGGCATTCATATTTAGCATCTTGAATTTAACGTCACCTTTATTGATCTTTATGATCGTTTTATTCAAGCAACATGTGCTGCAGGAACATTTGGATGGTAGTCTTTACTGGCCTGTCTTCTTCACCACATGGCACATAGCTGCCTCACTGATGACGAAAACCAAAGAAAAACATATGTTTGCAATAACCGTACGGCCATGACTCATGCATTTAAAAACTACAGTTTTCATCATCAGACTGTATTTGATTCAGCGAGAGCATGGATAGCCATAGCAGAGATAGAATGAACGTTGCTTGCAACAGCTAGATAAATTCTGAAGCTACTCCTCTTTGCAGCAATTAGATGCTAAATGTTTAGATTTAAATGACTGAACCTGACATTTAAAAAGAAAAATATTATTTTTTTCTTTCTTCCTGTCCCTTAAACCTTTCTCCATTCCTGTTCCCAGCGGCCTTCACCATGATCGGGACATCCACTCATTTGTCTGATCGCTGCTCCCAGTTTGCCATCCCGTCTCTTTGCCATTTCGCCTTCCCGACATGTGACCGCAGCTCAGGTACCGACAAACCACGGGAGCTTTGTAAAGATGAGTGTGAGATCCTGGAGAACGATTTGTGCAAGACAGAGTACATCATCGCCCGCTCAAACCAGCATATACTGAAGAGGCTTAAGCTGCCTAATTGTGAGGACTTGGCTGCCTCCGACAGCCCGGAGGCTGCCAACTGCTTGAGGATCGGGATCCCCATGGCCGAGCCCATTAACAAGAGTAAGACCTGTTATCTTGTTTCACGAATGGTTCACGGCTGCTGTTTCACATCTTTATTGTCAATGAAACACTGTTTAAAAAAAGCTTCTCCTCACATCTTTTCTTAACATTTTAACCCTGATGGCTTTGCCAAAATGATGTTTCATTCTTTCCCCACAGATCACAAGTGTTACAACAACAGCGGGACGGACTACAGAGGGACGGTCAGCATGACGAAGTCAGGGCGTCAGTGTCAGCCGTGGAACTCCCAGTATCCCCATAGCCACACCTTTCTAGCTGTGCGCTACCCAGAACTTAACGGGGGCCACTCGTACTGCAGAAACCCAGGGAACGAACACAAAGCCCCCTGGTGCTTCACACTTGACGAAAGGGTCCAAATGGAGCTCTGCGACATTCCCATCTGTGGTAAAACACTTGAATATTTTTCAATATTTTACTGGTTTATATATACTTCATTTTCTTTTGTCTACTTCAACAGGTTTGAGTGCTTTCATTAAAAAGCGTCTCTGTGAGAATTATCTTAGCTCCGGAATCTTTGAAGCCTTCAAAAAGCTCGTTCTGCTTTGACGTAATCCAGTAAAGGAAGTAAATTCTGGACAATATATAAAGGATTTCAAGAAACCAAATAGCTTCCCCTTTTTGGAGAAGGAAATCTTTTTCTTTGCAGAATTTGACCTTAAAACTTGCAGACCTTTAACGTACAGAAAACCGTGCCATGTTAGGGTTAGGGTTAACCCCAAACTCTAAAGATGACCTCTTTAAGTCTGCATGTGAGAGTTGTGGAGTATAATGTTGTTTGTAATTTGGCTTGTTGTTAGTTTAGTTTCTGTAAAACATTGATACAATAACCTGCAATGCTAATATGATTCCTCTTTCTATATAGACCATTCGTCTGGTGGCAGCAACATGGAGATCTTGTACATCCTGGTTCCCAGTGTGACGATCCCCTTAGCAATCGCTTTGCTTTTCTTCTTCATTTGTGTTTGTCGCAACAACCAGAAGTCTTCCAGGCCTCCCGCGCAGCGGCAGCCTAAACCAGTCCGAGGACAAAACGTGGAGATGTCCATGCTCACAACACCATACAAACCAAAGGTTTGCTCTATAAACTACACTGTGTTCAGGGGGAGGAGATGTTGGAACTTTTGATGCCTTGTTTCGTTGAAGGGAGGTTACGATCATACAACACAGGACAATGCAATGCATGTTTTCCAGTTTGTTGAAGCAAAATCTAAACACTTTTCTGAGCATAAAAGGACCTTTGGAGGGTTCTCTCCCTGTTACTTTTGTGTTCCCACCACAGGAACCAGAAGCCAACAAGAGAGCCAGAGAGGGTTTTGTTTTGTTTTTATTTATTTTTGGTTTTGTTTGGTTTTGTACCCCTAAAAGCAGGCCTTGTATTACTTTTAAGAGTACTTTCAGCATGGGGCTTTCAGCACTGAGTGTTTCTGGTTGCTCAGATTGGACACACCGCAGCCTTCCTTATAATAATCTTTTTGGTTCCTTGAAAGTACCTGCTGCTTTTGGACAAAATGCAGCTTTGGTTTCAGTCAGGTCAGCCCTTAAATAAGCACCTTTTTTCTGTGTTTGTCTGAACAAGTCCTGAGAGCAGACTGCAGGAGTCAAAACACTGGAACAGCACGCTGTGTGTTAACTGGGATAGTTCGCAGCATGCTGGGGCTGCAGGGTCGAGTGTGTGGAAGTGACCTGTCTCAGGCGAAGCTTCAGATCTCTATCATCGGGTCTCAGCAGGATCAGGAATGTTCGACTGCAGTTCTTTCCCTGTTTATTTCTCTCCCACCGTATCTCTTTTCCCCGCACCTCTCCTTTGCACTCCTGCTTTCACTTAATCCACCTTTTTTTTTTTGGTTGCTCCGCTCATGTCTCTCGCACTATCCCTCTAGTTCTGGACCCCCTTCTTTCTCCCACCTCATCCCCTCCCTCTTTCACAGAGCCTCTTTGTAATGCAGATTATTGGGCTCCTGCTCTCCTCGCCAACACATAGCTCACATTAGAATCTGTATCATGTTTCCTTCAAGGCTGCACACTCGGTTGTATCGCATCTGTTTATCTTTTTCCGCACAACTTTTAGTGGTTGAGGTGGAGGGTGTGGGACTATCTCGACAGCATGTCTACTTGGGCATAACAGAGCTGATGCTCAAGGTACTGTGTATAATATTACCATCAACAACTGTAGGGAGAACCGCAAAATGTCAGATGAATGTCAGAATCCATTAATATTGCCAGTTTATTTAGGGGGGGGGTTGGATGGGAACAAGGGTTTCTCTGACCTAAAAAGGGAGTCTTTCCTCGTGTTCAGATGATGAATATGTATCTGTAATAAGTCAAGCTTGCAAGAGATCGAGGCGAGTTTTTCAGAATGACAAGCATGCCGTTATGGAATTATACAGGACCTGAAATGTGCTCCAGACATACATAAGCACCTAAAACTGCAGAAGTGTAGCTCTCTGCTCATTTTCCAATATGTGAATCAAATCTTACAGCTAAATGTTGATCATTTACACAATCATTTGAAATCAATGAGGATTTCCAGTCTTTTAAATCCCTTTTATAATTTAGCTATATTTTTGGGGAAGTGTGTTTCTTTCCTATTCCCATTATCTGAAACTTTGTCTGGGCGCTGCTGCCCAGCAGGCTTTTTCTTCAGGGTCACGTAGGGGCCAAAGTCTGTAGCATTCTGTTTAGACGCACGTGTGTCTACATGCACACAAACCTGTGGTGGTGTGAAGAGGATTTTAGGGGTTTTGGGTGTGGGGAAGAAAGAGGAGGGTGAAGAAAACCCATAACCAAAAACATCTGTGTTTCTCCTAATATTCAGCACACACTCGCACCCCCCTCAGAGCTCACCGACCCATGTGTGTGTGTCTGCTTGCAGAAGAATTTCATTATTCATCTCAGAGTTCCTGGAATCTGAAAATCTCTGCCAGCCTCTCCTGGCTTTTTATCTTCTCCCAAACACAACCATGCGAGTTCCCACTCACACATATTAGCCACCATAAGTGTTCATTAGAACAGATCTGAGCACAGAGATAAAGGGCTTCAGTTTGAATTGATGGATATCAACAAAATGCCTCATCTTTAATTAATGTGTGTGCACATAATTAAGTGCAACTGAATCATGAAACACAACTCTGTTGTAATTATGTTTTAAAAAATAACCTTCCTCCCAGTTGGAGTCTCTTTCAGCCGCCCTTAAAGCAATGGCAGCAGCTGCTTGAAAAACCTGCTGAGCAGAGTTTTCAAGCTCTAAACCAAAATCCCATAAAACGGGACGGGACCGTTCACCACCATTGTTGCATTTCGCTGCTCAAATGCTCAACCACCCCCCCCCCCCCCCTTTTTTTTTTGAAGCTGAAGATATTGTTGCCAGATTTCTCAATTTTCCGCAATCGCGTTCCAAAGTTGTAAAGGGAGTTATTCAGAGCTGATGCAATGGATTGAGTTTGATTATGACAATTATCAATTCTCTAGACTCTAGTTTTCCTTTATTTTACAGGTTTAAATTGCATCATGTGTTACATTAGGCTATGTGCCTGCATTGAATTAGAAGCAGAGTAACATTTTGTCTTTGTTTTTTTTCCGTACAAGGGCAATTGTTGGAAAGAGTAGTAGCCTGAAAAAGGAGATAATTAAGTTTTCTGACCCATCCTTTCTGCCCATTAATGTCACTACGTCTGTTCTTTTTTCTATTTTTCACTCCAGAGTAAAGCCAAAGAGCTTCCGCTGTCAGCGGTACGTTTCATGGAGGAACTTGGAGAGTGCCCTTTGGGGAAAATCTACAAGGGTCACCTGTACCTGCCAGGCATGGACCAGGCCCAGCTTGTGGCTATAAAGACTCTGAAAGACGTTTCCAACGTTCAACAGTGGGGAGACTTCCAACAGGTACAGAATGGATTAATGCCCTAAAACATTTTGTTAGTTTACATTCAGTTTGATATAACTGCTAAGTAGGCATGTATCTTACGCATAGATAGCCTATAAATGTGTGGTTTTTTTTAAAGACAACCTGTACAGTAGCTGTAATGTGATGTAATTTCTGGAGAACCGTTTTGTTGATTTTGTGGGTCAATGAAGTATAACATTACTGAAATAACCTGCTGTCATACACTAAAAGAGACTAAATTCTCAATGGAAAGAGCTCTCTCACCACAAGATTCGGGGCATGTGTTGTTGTATTTCCACAGTAGGTAAATGTGGTGGATGGCTGAAGACTGCATACGGCTAGAAATCACTGGACTGTTGCTGAGTTCAGTGGAAATAGCTCCAAAAATAAACAGTGACTGCTGACAGGTTGTCCCGATAAATTTAGATTTTGAGGGAGGGTTGAACAGACAACTTGTTTAAAACATAATTCTCACTTTCCAAGGTGTTGGCTTTTAAAGTGACACTGCACTAAAATCTTTTGAATGGGAAATTTTGGAAAACTAATGAGGAATTGTTTCAAATCAACTTAGAAACTCAAGTTAAGTTTATGCATTGACTTCTCGAGACTAGAAAAATGAGTCAGATGAAGCTTTAAAGTCACCATTGTTTATCTGGCTTTCTTCAAAGGAGATTGCGGTGCTTACCGAGCTGCAGCACCCCAGTGTCGTGTGCCTGCTGGGTGTGGTGACCCAGGAGCAGCCGGTGTGTATGCTGTTTGAGTTTCTGCCACAAGGAGATCTCCATGAGTTCCTCATCATGCGTTCACCACACTCTGACGTCGGCTGTAGCAGCGACGAAGACGGTACAGTAAAATCCACCTTGGACCATGGCGACTTTCTTCACATGGCTACACAGGTAGGATCTGAAATCTTTCGCATAAACACCATTCCATCTACTGTAACCCTAGCTGTGCATGTAATTCCTTTCTCATAAAAATATCCGATCAGCTTCAGACTTTTTATAAAACAGCAACATCTCCATGAGAGCCCTAAACATGGATTTATTATGCTGAAGAGACTCATCACTAAAAATAGCAATCTAGAAACAGTTATATCTATTACAATCTAGCAGCTTTGCTCCTGCAGTTTAAAAAAAATGGCTAGACATTATCATGTGGGAAGAATTTACTTGTTCATGTGAAATGGAATTAAGTTCGTCACCTGAGGCATCATGCACCATGCATGCCATCTTGGTCAAAGTATTTACATGATGATCTTTATGGTGCAGCGTGACAAAACAAAAGTGTTTACGTCCATCTGAAACACAGAAAGCCATAATTTCAGTTTTTATGTCTTGAAAAGAAAGTATGCTGTATGAGACATATTTACCGACCTATTTTTGTTTTTAGCTTAGGCATCATTAGACCTGAGGGGTCTGCAGCCCTGACGGTGTTCTTCATACCCTCAAATTAAAAAGATGAATGATAATATATGTCTGCTCTAAAACACAAAAAGGCTCTGTTTCAGTTTTCTTCTGTTGCTGCAACAAATTGATGCTGCTTCTTCTTGGTGGAAGGAAAAGAGACATCTTTATCCAGTTACTTTGATTCAGATTTTCTGTTTTCTCCAAGCTATATCTATTGGAAATACGTCAAAGCACAGGTTTTAAGAAAGTGTTGTTGCTATAAAAGACACTTTATCTCTAAGAAGAAAAATTAAACGTTTCAGCAGATCAATTAAAAAATAAAAAGTAAATGAAATAGCTAAGTCTGAGCCATTTCCAAACAGTAGGGAGGCCTTGAGCAGTTCTTTGTATGAGCAGGACTGGAAAAGAGGAAAACAGGATAATCAGAAGAGATGAAGTGTGCATAAGACGGTAACCTCTAAGACCTGGACAGGTGAAGAAGAGGAGGTCATCAGATAAAAAAAGGATGTTTTTTCACAGTTCAAAAGGAAACTTTCTCATAAAGTGAGGTTAAATTATTAAATATGAGCTGGGTAATGAAGAAAATGATCAAAGTTATCAATAAGTCATCAATGAAACTAAAATTCTCCCTCTGGAATAAATCAAGTATATTTCATTGTAAAACAACAGAAATATGTATTATTGTGTGTGTGTGTTCATGTGGGTGCATTTATGTTTCCCAAAAGTTTAAATGTTCTCAAAACAACTCTGGTTTCTAGAGTGTGTTGTTTTATTTAGTTCATCACTGTTACATTACTTCAGTCTTCTGAGGGCAGCTGTCAAGACTGCAGAAGAAATCCTTTCCATTATGCTGTCAGGCCTTTGTAAGAGGGTCTTTTGGTTCAGTGTTTGGGGGGCCGGGGGGAGGTTTGCTCTCCCTGAAGTAGAGCAAACCTTTAAAGGCTTTTCTGTGGTTGCACTGGCTCAGTGAGTAACACTGATGTGACATAGCAGCCAGACAGCATTTGATGGATGACTCAGTTATATTTCATCCATTCACTTCCTTCTTTCCTTTGGTTTATTTAGAAGATTACGTCCCACAAAGTTCCCCTATTGTCTGAAGGTGTACCTGACTCAAGATTAAAGTTAATGTTTAGTAGATTCCGCAGCTGTTTTGGTTCACAGATGTGTTCATATTTTACATGTTAGAATGCTTCATCCAATCAACTGGAAAATAAATATAGCAAAACATAAACATATGCCATTAAGTAATAAGAGATAAGTACATGAAACTTCTTCACTTTAAAATTCCATGTCATTTTGATGATTGCTTCATTTTAACATTAGTTTCCATTCTTCTCATAGCTCGTTTACCTGCTTGTTGTCTCGTCTCATAAAGGTGGCTGCAGGGATGGAGTATTTGGCCAGTCACTTCTACATCCATAAAGACCTCGCAGCTCGGAACATTTTAGTGGGCGAACAGCTTCATGTAAAGATTTCAGACCTGGGTCTTTCAAGAGAGATCTACTCCTCTGACTACTACTGCATCCAGCCCAAAACTCTGCTGCCTATCCGCTGGATGCCCCCAGAGGCCATAGCTTACGGCAAGTTCACCACAGACTCGGACATCTGGTCGTTCGGAGTTGTGCTGTGGGAGGTCTTCAGCTACGGTTTGCAGCCGTACTACGGGTTTTCCAACCAGGAAGTTATGGAGATGGTGAGAAAGAGGCAACTGCTGCCCTGCCCAGAGGACTGCCCGCCAAGGTATGTTGCATTAGTTTATTATGCAAAGGTAGTAAGTGGGACCTCATTAATCAGTTGTTGGTAGAAAGTTTCCTTAATTTAATTTCACATTTGTTTAACCAAAGAACTCTGTTTAGTTTACACATTCAAGTTCAGTTCAGATTTGTTTTAAAAAGATTGATAGAGACATTTGAAGCTCAATTGCAAACTTGCACAGAATAAATAAAGACTGCAGGGATAAATGAGAGCACTATGTGATTTGGGGAACACCTTTTCATTTAGAAAAAAGAGAGAGAGATTGCTGAATTGCCTGATATCCTTAAAAAAATCAAGACAAATGGAGAAAAGTGTTGCAGGACCTCATGTCACTGGGCAAAACCAACCCAATTATGAGAGAACTCTAAAAGGATCTTTATCAGGAAGCAGCATCTGATAAGAAATGATCTTAGTGATCCGATCAGCTGGTCGTCCGATGATGCTCACAGCGGAGCCCAAGTTTGAAATATTATTGGATAACGTATCAGTGATGATCAGTTCTCACCTGTCTGTAACACGTGTCTTTTATGTTTTGAAACCAAGGAAGTTGCACTTTTGATTTATTCAGTCTTTTGTTAGTTTATTCCCTAAAAGATTAACATTTGAGTGTTTTCAGTTGGATAAAGAAGATGCCAAGATCGCTGTGATGATGCCTACAAAAATAATGCAGTTTTCCTGTTCTACCACTATATTGTGAGCGTACGTACGGTCAGAGCTGTACTTATTTAGGATCATTTCTAAGTAAAAGTACAAGATGGTCAATTCCACACTTTCTCCTGCACAAGATACACACAAATCTGTGGGTAAGAGCGGTTGATACATGAAGGCCCTGGTGTTTTAAAGTCATCAGCTAGTCTGTCTTTATTTAGTGTTGAATTTTAGGTCAGTTTAGAATATGTCTCTGCTACTCTGAGCTCGTTGCCTTCTACTGGATCAGGGATAGTAAGGATCTGTTTTTGGTCACATCCTGCTCATCATCTGAAAAAGGGATTCAAACAGTCTCTAATTTTTCAAACTCTGCTGTCAAACCTGTAAATAAAGCAGTTTCTTTTTTATCATCTAGTTTTAATTTGTGAAAACATCACAGTTGCTGCAAATGAAGAGAAAGTCCCTCTCCTGTCTTCCAGATTTTACGGATTAATGACTGAGTGCTGGCAGGAAGGACCAGCACGTCGGCCGCGCTTCAAGGACATCCATGCCCGCCTGCGAGCCTGGGAGGGGCTGTCGTCCCACGCCAGCTCCAGCACGCCCTCTGGTGGCGGCAACGCCACCACTCAGACCACCTCCCTCAGCGCCAGCCCCGTCAGCAACCTCAGCAACCCTCGCTATGCTGCTGCTGCGGGGTACCTCTATCCAGCTCAGGCTATTCCCGCGCCGGGGCAAATGGCTCCAATTCCTGCCTGGACGCCCATGGCTGTGACGCAAACCCACCAGCGCTTTATCCCTGTTAATGGATACCCCATCCCACCGGGATACGCAGCTTTTCCAGCTCACTTTGCACCCCCGGCTCCACCCACTAGAGTAATCCAGCATCACCTGCCACCGCCTAAAAGCCGCTCACCCAGCAGTGCCAGCGGCTCTACCAGCACCGGTCACGTCAGCGGCGTGCCCTCCACCTCAGGCTCCAACCACGAGGCCAACACACCGCTGCTATCCCACTGCATCATGCCAGGCAGCGGAGGAGGGCAGGCTCAGATGTACGGACAATTTTCCCAGAAAGGGGGGGCACAGCTGGACCATGTGTCGCAAACAACAGCACTGCTCACTCCTGACTCGGACACACTGATGTACAACGACTCGGTGATCACCGCAGACCTGTAGACGGATGGCAGAATGCTCACTCTTCCTTCTCTGGATGCTTATCTGAGAAGTGTCGCCCTTAAGCCGGGGAGCCAGTATCACAGACGTACTTTGGTCATATCGAGACCCAACAGAAGCAGGCTTGTACATACATCTAGGTATGCAAGACCTCTCTCACAGCTCCACAAGTATTATAAACAGCTGTCTGACTTTGTAATGCCTTACTGTTTAAAGCAAGTGTACTTAACTATCGCGGTTTGAAAATGTTATTTTAACCTCTGTAAATATGGTACCCAAGTCCTGAGTGAATGAATGAAATACATAAATATATATTCAAAAGAACTTTTTAAAGAAAGAACTTTAAAGGTGAAGAAGTAGCAATCCCACTCTGTGTCCTTATAACATGGCTTCTGTGCCCATTAATAAACTGTTAAACACAGGATTCCTCCTTCATGTGACCACCCCTAGGTACCTGTCAGCGACGCTGTGACTTGCTCCTTTATAGATGTACTAACAAAAGATAAAATAGTCAGTCACGCAAGAAAAGGTCTCTTGTTCTAGAAGATTGACCCTGACGTTCTTAAAACGTATGGGGATTATAATCTGCCCTTTAAACTCCAGAGATATTCCTCAGCATGTTGGATGTGGCCAACCACTAAATGCCACCGTTCCATATGAACTCATATGGGTTGCAGGTGTTTTTTGGAAAAAGCATATGCTGAGATCTGGGAGAGTACGTCTAAATTTTCAGGCTAAATCCATTTGAAAATGACAGCTGAATGTTTTCCGTTTCTTTGGTTTTTGTTGTGTTTTTTTTTCTCTTCAACCTTAACACAGCGATCTTGAGATGTCTCCAACAGCTACGCAGGTATCCTCAGTGTGTTCAAACTCTCCACATAGCTGCCCAATCAGAGAACATGGACTTTTTCCTCAATGGACAATAAGCGCCTTATTTTGTGATTCACCATTTAACTTCAAAACTGAACAGGTCTCAGGGAAGCATTTCATCCACCGCGTAAGATCTGGAGTCAGTTTTACTTTCAGTGACCGAAGCTTCGGTGTTGACTCTCTTAAAATGAACTTTTTTAAGGAATTTTCTCAAATTAAACTTTTTGAAATGACAATATGGATTAGATGTTTTGTTTGTTTTATTTGAAGGAAGAGTTAAAAGATTTTGTTCTGACAGCTTGTCTTTTTGCTTGTGTTCATTTCCATCAGTATCATACAGAAAGCACCATTTCCTGTGGTAGATATGGTTACAATGTACAATTTGTAAGTCTCAGCCATGTACAGGTAAAAAAAATATTGTTGGATGTCCTTAAATGTATGTGTATTGTGCCTGAAGAGAAGGTTTTACCTAAAAGGATTGATTTCTCAGATTGTAATATGTGCTGAGAGAGTTATGGATGTTGCTTTTACTCAGCTTTATGAATAATGAAAAACACCTGGCAGCAAATTTATTAACACATAGGGAATCTAGGCAAGTTGCATAGAAAAAACTGAGAAAAAGCACAAAAAATAACATACATTGGTCAATCCTGAGTCTTTACTTATCATTTTATTTGTTTTTCAACATGTACAGCAAAAACAGCAAGTCTAAGATGATATCTTTTTTAAAAATGAAGTGTGTCTTTGGTAAGAGTTAAACTATCTTCTCAGTTTTAGGTCATAACATTGATTAGATGCTAAATATGAGACATTTTTTAATATTAAATGGATCATCAAGATGGGACTAAAAGAATGGTTTGTGATCTTATTTTTTATTTTGAATTTTCATTAACAAAAAAAGAAAATGGAAAAAAAACAGTTCAGCACTTGTGTAATCTACAGTCATCAGGATGTTAATGGTCACACAAGTGCTCTTGGTTGTGTGTGTGTTTTTTGCACGATTTTGTCACGGACTAAAATGCTGTCATTCAGCTGTATTTCTCACACACATCAGGAATAACACACAAGTCCCCCAGCAGCCTTTTACTGTGAGCATGTGGTGGAATGTAGATAGGAGCTCAAATCATCACCTTCTCTTCATGAATCAGGTTGTTTGCCACATGATAAACACTTTGGTCGAGTTTTGTCATAAAAACTGAAGGGGGGTAAAGGCGAGGCCATTGTTTCCATCTTCAGAAGGGATATTGTTTCTCTTATCAAGTTATTGTGAAATGCCTGAAGTGCATCTTTCAGCCAGCGTTTTATTTCACAGCAGTTTTTTTCTCCCGGTTATGCAAAAGTTTTTTTTTAAAGCAGATTGAGCTACCTAAACTATTTTTAACATATGACCTCCAGCACATAAAGGATGTACAATTACTAACATAGTGCAAAAACCACTTGTACACAAGACTGTGAATCTTAATCATGTACTAGGTATTCATGTATTTGACAAAAAAAAATAATTAAAATTCATTAATGTGCCTTTTTTGTTTTATTATAGATCTTTTTCTCAAGACAATGTTGAAATAAATTTCTACATCAAGAAGAGAGTACCCATTACAGAAGGTTTACATGCATTTTGACCAAGAGAGGCCTTGTCTTTGTATTTTGTCTGAATATTTTTGCACAGATGTTTTGTATTGCAAAAATCATTTATTAAATGATGATGTTTGGTTAACTTCTTGGCAACTACCTGATCACTGTTTTTTCATTTGAAGTTGGACACAGTGAATCCACTGGGTGCCACCAAATCTCTAGATTTGCCATTTGTCTGAAATAAGTGATGCAATGACCATTCTTGACCACTGGGTGGAACCATTTAGCTGTAGCAGCCCCTCAAGAACTTTGGAATGAGCCAGAAATTAGTGTAGAGCGCTGATTTACCTGTTTTTGCTGGGGGTTTTTTTCATTCTAAACAAATTCATGCTTTACAAATTGTAAGATCATCAACAAGTGAAAAAAATGAAGACGCTTGCTTAAAAATATATACGTACAAAAAAAAGGCAACGCTGCACATTAGAAAGTTTAGTAATCTGTTGCTTCATTGATCAGTAACGATACTCATTATTTTTCTCTACACATAGTTTGAATTGATTTGTGGAGACGACTGTCGGCAGTGATACAGATGTGTCTCGAAAGCATTTCCTTATTTTCTTAATTTCTTCCGTGGATAACAGTAGCAGAGCAATAAATCCTTGAAACTTTTTAGAGTCATTAGAAGATGTATTTCCTGCTAAGGCAAGGACAAAGCCATTTACCATTCTTCCAAGTGCTGCCAGTAAAAGGAGCAGGGCAAGAGAGATGAAGGGGAAGGCAGCTGTAGCTGATAGAAACCAACATCTGTGCTGCTGCAAGAGGCCAAGATCATGTCAGCCGGAGTATGTTCTGACCTCATGGAAGGCTTTTTTGACTTTCACATTCAGCACTGATGCCTGAGTATGTGTGTTCTGCTTCTTTGCTGTCTTGGCGGTGCAACTTTTGTTGGTTCAAAATTCCTGAGTACATGAGAAGATGAGACTCACCCTTACTGACATCCAGCTGTTGAACAGCTTTCCAACTGATCATATCATGGATACAATGAATCACTTAAGGTGTTTATTTAATCTATGAATGGAGAAGCATTCTGAGTACCAGAAGACACTTTTACTATTGCTTTTCTTTTTCAGCAAAATCTAAAGTTAAGATGACACACTGATTTTGTGAAGCATCACCATTCATCTCACTCCATACCCACATTTCAGCATCATTTCAGATAGATTTCACTGTTTGTGTGCGCAGGTGTGAGGAAATTATTGTCTAAAGAGTCTGTTAGTCACTAATTGGCCATAATACCTCCAGTTATGTGAAGGTTTCCAACTTCAACCCTTCAAAATCCAGTTTTTATTTACAGCATTATAAAATAGATTTACCTTGAAAACATTTCACTTAAGAGCATCATGCATGACTCGAGGTTATATAGTAATATCAACTGTTACTCTATCATAAGTTAGGAGTAAAATGAAGGAATAATCATGGCACTAAAGCTCAGAGCATAAGTTGCCATGGGAGCTTATCATTCAGACCTTTCAAGGTCTGAATGATAAGCTCATTCATTCAAAGCTCGTTCATTCAAGAAGTGAGTGAACGATCCAGTAAACGGCTCCTGTGATGAAGAATTTTACAACATTACCTCCTCTAGCCTATTAATTGTTGTTTCAATGCACTTAAAATGGAAATGCTATGATGTCATGTTTGAAATAACTGAAATGCAGCCTGTGTCTGTGGGATTATTCCTTCATTCCTTCTAATGGAAGTTGGATGAATGTAACTTCACCCATTCTCTTTCTTAAATTAATTATGTCGATTAATGATGACAACGTTTTATACTATGTCTTATCATGTAAATAAGATGAGCAAAGGAACATGTGATGACATCATTAATATCATACATTTTCATACTATAAAGGCAAATAAAGGGTTGACCTTAATCCCTTTACTTATATCATCTACTTGGGTGAGGTTTGAACAAAAAATTAGTATATTAGTATTTCTGAGGTTACATATTCTTCTGTATTAATGGTGTATTAGCAGTGGTTATTTTGAATATTTGGATTTGATGAATGGATATGCTAATTCACTTTAATAATCCAGTTTATGACAGTTTGACTGGGATTATGATGGAAATTGTAACCCAGGTATATACAAAGCACTTTACACAAGTGGATGTGTTTTACTTAAAGAAGGAGTTTTTCCTTTTTTGCCTTAAAGCCAAACTAAAGATTTCCTTTATTCAGTCACGTGGTCACCGCTCACTACAAATGTTTCTTTCATAGCTTCTGATTTACACATAAATTCCTTTGCAATGCAGATTCCACAGTCTTTAATGAGCCTGCTCTTTATTTAGACCTTAAACTCTAAAAATGTTTTAATAGACCTCACTCAAAGGGTGGGGGACTGTAGTAATTTACAAACAGTATTTTGTTTTTATGTATTAGTCGGGCTGTGTTCCTTGCCTCCGTTGTTGAGGCCAGCTGGAGGTGCTGCTATAAAGCTGTTGGTGCCTGTCGATGTGGCAATCCCTGAACTTGTTGGTAGATGCCGGTAGTGAGGGATGCTGTCAATCTGAAGAAGGAGTCCTATCCGGCCTTCATGGCTGCTTCACCGGTAGCTGTGGCAAAAACTGGCTGATGTGGCTGGGGAGAGGGAAGTCTGGGCTTCCCTGCTCAGGCTGCTGCCCTCGTGACCTGACCCCTGATAAGCAGAAGATGTATTTACTATTTAATAAGTAGTTAATGTTGTAAAATTAATATCTTCCAATTCACCTGCAGCATAATTCTACATTGTTCTTCCACATAAAGTTACCACAGGAGCAGGAGTAACAGCAGTAATCTCTATTAAAACAACTTAAAGATTATTTTTTCAAAAACTAATATTATTCACATGTTTTCCATTTCTTGAATACATTCTTAACCTTGTGTTCCTTCACTTAATTTTTGTGTTTTAGCCCTAATATTTTCTTTACCAATTGCAATGATCCGTGGGAAAAAGAAAATTTGTCACTTAAGAATTTTTCCAAAGAGGATAAACAGGAAAAAATTTGAAACTGTAAGACTTTGTCAAACAGAACAAGCAATTGATCAATTAGCTGCTGAAGATCTGTTAAAAAGACAAAAATTTTATCATAACAGCAGCTGGTACACAAACTGCTTAGATGAGTTCAAATAAATTCACACAGTCAATCAAAATTCTCCTTAGACACGATTGTTTATTTCCACCACCACTACACAGACACAAAACATGGCAGACCCACCGTCTGAGTGATGAGTGGGGATGGTGGGGACGGGTTTGTCCCCTCCCAATGATAAAACGCCTCTGGTTCATAGCTGGAGCGGCCACTTCCTTAGCCCTGACCGCGTAACTGAGGCCGGCCACTCCCTCCTCACAGATGACAGACGAACCTTGAGGGCACTCTGCTAAAAGAGCCTCATTAGGCCTGCTGAGTTCAGGATGTAATGGGTTGTAATGGGCTTTGAAGGTAAAGAAGAGGCATGGAGATGAGAATGGATGTGCCTTTGGCTTAGATGGGGATACAGGTAAAATGCAGTAAATGCTTGATTGGGTTTATGTGGGATTTAGAGATATAAGATAAAGTAGAGAGATCAACATGATGAAATGTATAACTGCTAATTACGAATGAGGGTTTTTTTTTAAGTCACCATGTAAATATTGAATTAAATGACCTGAATTCTAACTCTTAGTACATCAGCAAGAGGGGACAGGGGTAGAGGTAAACAATGTTTTTTTTTCAGCACACAGTGGTTGCCATGATATCATTGTGATTGGACCAAACAACAACAACAAAATACTAATGTTGTAATCTTATTCTCATCATTGAAGCACATGAAGTACAAGATGTAGTAGAAGTTCTACCATCACGTCACAAACAGACTCCAGGTTTTCATATATGAAGGCCTTTTTGACAGTGCAGGGACTGTGGAGATGGGCTGCAGGGAGGGAGAAGTTAAAGGGATACAGTTTCACTATCGCCTCAGTCTGTCATGGCAGTGCTGGAAGCCTCTAACAAGCCGCTGATTGTTGAGGAACATGAGCTGTTTTTGTTGAAGGGCTGACAGGCGCTTGACCTCTGCTGTCAATGCTGCTGCATGCTGACCTTGGAAAGGAGAAAAGAAGTGAAGCCTTTGAACGTTGTCAAGTGAACTATCAGTGGCTAGTTTTATTTCCCCGGGGGCTTTGACAGAGCCGGTATGAATTGTGGGGTCTGCTTTGACATTTCCTGGTGTCATGCTAATTATATCTTCTTTAACATTCTTGTTTTCCTTCGACGGGCTGATAGTTGCTTTCTAGTTTGTTGAACCTTAAATATTTATGTTCATCAAAATACTGACATTTAACCTGGGATATCCAGATAGTAATAATTTTGACTGAAATCTGATATGAAATAAAATGTAGCCATGAAGTCAGCATGGCTGAAAACCAATCACACCTTCAGTCTTTGACTTCCTGTCAGTAACTTTATCCTCTGCAGTGCTGAAGCGCTGTGCTGATGGTGTCTATGACAGCTGAAACTCATTGTTCAAGTTTGCATTTGTAAGTACTCTTCTTTTCATACAGATACTAAAATGGCCTCAGAGTGGGAAAGATGGGAGGAGAACAATAGAGCGAAAGATGGATTCACATTCCTTTTCTTGTCTTACAGGTTTGAGATCTCATAACCTCTTCCAAAAAAGCCTTATTTGACGTATTGTGTGAGTTAGGAGCACCTGCACTTTGTGGCAACCTAAGAAAACAAATGTAACATTTTTTAAAAAAGAGTAATATTAACATAATTAAATGAGTTGATGAAATAAGTGCATGAGGTTATTTTTATTGATTTTGCACAAAATTAACCATAAAGTGCAATCCATAGTCCAACTTTTCACGCCCATAACCCTTGGCACCTCGTAGTCATTGCCCTGCATGTAGTTATTCATATTTCCACTCCCTGATTCATATGTCAATCAGAAGAGAGTGTTGTTCTTTGAAAAGCCCCATGACAAAGGATACTTTAGTGAGACATAAAAAACATTCATATTGTATGGTATTTTTATGGCTGGCCAAACTGGAATGCTGCATTGCTCAACTGACAGAAAATGAGACATGTGGTTGTAATAGATAAGGATGAATTTGAACTGTATAATATGTAGAATAGTTGGTATTGTCCTCTCTATTCAAGGTTAGGTATGCCCTCTTCATGAAGAGCTTTTACATCTTTCTGTTGCGACTTGTAAAAATGTTGTTTTCCCTATGGGATTGCCTAAAATAGAAACAAAAGACGTCATCTTTTTATTTGAAAAATAGTGTCTTTCTGCAACCCAGCCGACATATTTGATGTTCTCATCTAGCGTTAATCAATTGATGGTTACATGTGTTTCAGTGACAAACTTTCTTATTGTTCTGCTTTAGTTTCCCCAGTGCTTCATGTTTTTGGTCACTCTTTCTATGCCTGAAATATGCCTGCTGTATTTTATCCATTGGCTGGCTCACTGTGCATTACCCCCATCTATTTATTATCATTAAGTGTTTTTGGTCTACATGTGTTCTGTGTTTGCATCTTTCCTTTAAAGAACTCTTAGAAAACAACATTAAAGTGATGTAAGGGCCTTGTTTCCTGAACGTATTAAACATTTGGTCTTGAGGTATTTGAGCAGTGTCTAAATCGGACAGGGTTTCAGAATGTTTAAATTACTTTTTAGGGTGTTCGATCACAATACATATGGCCAAATAGCCCGCTACACCTCAAAATCCTACCTGTACAGAAGCAAAACTGGTGCCAGAGCTGGAGACAAGGACAATGCATGGAAAAATGGGACCTTTAGTCACCTAAACTACTCAGCTGGACAATGCTATCTTTAGCAGACAGCCAACAAATCCTAAATGATTCCCTCTGCTGAGGGGAACAATTGAGGCAAAAGTAGCTCTTTTAGTCTTTATAATTTTACCTTGAATGTTTTGAGTACATGTGATTGTTTCATCAAACCAGAAAAGAGCATAACAGAACTTTGAAAACATAGCAGGACCTAATTAGATTTAAATGACTTGGAAGACCACACGGTTTGCTGAATTGGGTGTGTGTTACATGTGAACAAACTTCTGTTAGAGTTCAAGAGATCCATATCTTATGACATGGTGTGCATTTGATGAATAAAGTGCTATTTACAGAGGCTTGCAGTGTGTAAATGGCTCCTGGATTTAAGTCATAAACAGCCTTTAGCTAGTACTCTTCAGAAATGATGTGTACATGAAAAAGTATTTTTGTTTCCAGATAAGTTTATAAAACATTGCTCGCTTTAAACAATATGTATTTACTGTACAATTAAAACCAATCAAAGCAGCTACTTTGATAGTTTGGATATTTTGGTCGGCCATTATTACCATCTTGTTTGTGGGATGTTAATTACAAACTTTTTATGGGTCATGTTCAAAGAAATGTCTTTCATATGTTTATGACCCCTGAGACATCTAAAATATTTCTACAATTTTTAGACAGGGTGGAGATTGTAACTCTGTCCTCTGTATGTTTAAAGTGGCTTTTGTTTACTTCAGATTTTCAGTATCAATGCAGAAACCCCCTAACTCCGTCAGCTGCATGACGAAGCATTGTCTAAATATAAGAACATTGCAATTATTCTGAAATGAATGTAAAGAGGTCTGCCGTGTTGCTTTTGCTTTGACGTTGCATGAATCAGACATAGGATGTTTGATTTAACTTCCATACAAAGATGTGAATGAGGACGATGTTTAGAAAAAAATCAACTTGTTTAAAAGATGAATAGGTAAACTCTTTCCTCTTTATTCTTCACGAGTCCTCAACCCTGCTCTCAGATTCTCACCCTAGACTTTCCCGTTTCTCCTTTTCTCCCCCTCCACTCAGACTCTCTATCTAATAATCCATCCATCTTTGTGGTAAAATGGAGGTCTAATGCTTTCCATGTGTGTGCGTCAGTGGAGGGGCTCCAAGGGCAAGGCCTGCCACTCTTTATTCACTCCCCCCTCTCCACTAATTTCAAACAAAACCCCCGAGTCTGGTTCCACTCAGCCCTAAATTCTAAGATCTCGCTCCACACCGGGGCCCCTCCTGGCCTCAGGCAGCAAGGGGAGGTGGGCCAGGTCCCTGGATCTTTTCTCCATGGATCCTGAATATTCTGGGTCATGCTAAGCTGAATGAATTTGTTTATAATCATATATGCACCCTTGATTGCAACACGAGACACTAAATATTCTGTGTGGAAGCAACAGAGAAAAATATTCTGACCATCTGCAGAATTTATTTGAGGCATGATTTAAAGCTGCACCTAATCAGTCCATGGGTGGAGAATTTTCCCTTAAACCTCCACTTTGGCTTTGATCTTGATGAAGAATAGCTTTCATAATTCTCAGCAAGGACTACAAAACTACTCCACCAAATTTAATAAAGCTTGGTGGAAAGGTGAAGCATGTACGAAGGAAGAGCCTGTTGAAAATGTTTAAGCAGAGAGCAACACTTGTTAAGCAATGCTGTACTCCATCATTCCTCATGCTGGAACAGTTGCTCAGTTTATACATTAATTCTTAAAACCTTCTAAAATAAGGCAATCTTATTTATAAAGCACACTTTATGTGCAAAACATTTTAAGATGCCTTAGACTGCAGAAAAAAATTTAAAACAAGAAAAAAGGCTAAAACCAAGATTAAGATTAAATAAACCAACAATTCCTATTATTTCTTTCATTTCTAGCGCTTTTGTTGTTGATTTTTTTAATCAACAAACAAAACAATAAATCAAAAATGCACTCTTAATGAACTGCAGCAAAAATGCCATTTTGAATTTAGTTTATTTTGGTCTTAAATGCTCTACAAATCGTCATGTTGATCTATACATCAAAATTAAATGACCTAAATATACAAGACTTGAGAAGTAAATAAATAGCTGCATCAGCCTGTATTTTAAGGAAAACCACACTGAGAAGAATTGTTTTTTATAGGTGAAGTCCTTCAGGGGGAAAAAAATATTTGTTTTAGCATATTAATGGAAGAAATGGTTTGAAGGAGCTTTTGCTTTGTATAGCTGCCAGCGATACGGCCATGCAGAGTTGTGCTCCTTCTTTTCTCTTTCCTCTTACGCTGTGACCAATGAAATAGGCCTACTCCAATACATGATTGTTTTCACAACCACTAGACGTTGCATAATCTGGATCCTAATATAAAGATATAATTTTTGCAGGAACAGTGCATTCATTTATGAAAACATCAAACTCAAAGGGTGCAGATTTTCTCCTTTGTTTTAAATGTAGTGATATTATGTGCACTAAATAGGCCTGACGCTCATTAGCTCAAATTAGCATCAAAACCAAAAAACAACTAGCTTGTTTTCAATATTTATTTAAAAAAATCTGTTATTCAATGGCTGTAACTCATTACAAGTTTATATCTTGTTTTTTTAAACTGAAAAGCAATCAGTCAAATCAAATGTTACAGCCACGGCTGAGCTAGCCAGTGGGGAACAGAGGAAAGTAACACCGGCATTGCTCATTAATTCCATGTATGTAGCATGCTATTTCTGTGATTTCTATTGCATAAATGAATGGAAAAGTTATGTTTTAATCTGGTTCATTACCTTACTCCTTGAACTCCACCTATAGAGGCTGATTTTTCTTTCAATCACTGTTTTCCCCTCATCCATGCCACCTGGCGCTGCCATCTGTGGCCTGAGAAACAAGACAAAACAAGGTATATTGCCATTTTCGTCTTCCTTTTTTTGTGTCCTTCCTTGTCCTCTTCTATTCTTCTCCTCTTCCCATCCATCTCTTTTAAAATCTTTTTGAAGACCTGCGTCTGCGCTTGCATAGTGTGTACAGTATTCAAAACGTGAATGTGACTCATTATTAATCCCGAGCAGCAGACAGCTTTGTAACCTTGTTTGTGTTTTTTTGCATGATCACACACATTTATTCTTCAGCTTTTCCACACATCTTATACACACAAGCACAGTGATATATTCTTTCCCCATCTTTCATACACGCAGATGTCAAACACTGCTCTACACAAAGCCACAGCCCCAGTCTTGAATGGAGTCAAAAATAGCTCTGGGTTTGACTTGGAATCGGCTTAAGTCTTCAAAGAGAGAAATTTTTGATGCAGCAAAAGGAGTGAGAGTGAGAGAACTGGTGGTGGGGGGGGGGGGGTAGAGGGGGGAACAGAGCAGATCCAGCTGTAAAAAGGGGGCAAAAAAAACTTCAAAGAACCACGTTGCCATGGTAACTGTATGTGCCTACTTTAAACCCCACCCATACAACCCCCTGCTCAAACACACACATACATAACAAATGTATTCATAAAAATTGATGGCAGAGAGCACATAGTGGGTACAGACTTACTCTCTAATCACTTATTTCTCTATCAACGTCCCTCTCTCCTCTTTCATTGATGCTGCCGCTCTCCATATCCAGCTGAGATCATACTGATGTGTTTAGCGATGGATTTTGCTGCAGCTAATTAAAACCCAATAAGGTTAGCAGCTAATTCCTCTGTTTCCCTGCATGAAACGATAGGTTTAGTCTTATCTGGCAGTGCTGGTGTAACATTCTAGATGTTTTTCAGTATTGATGTTTGAGGCTCACTCCCTGTAATTATTATGACATGCTATCATTTTATTGCCAGTAGATCTAAGTGCTATTTGTAATCAGATCCATCTCCCACTCTTTCATTTCTCCTCTCTCATGACTTGATGTGTTGCTTTGCCTTTATTGACTGAAAAGGGTTTTTAAGTACAAGCTAGAAGCTTTAGCCTTTCAAATTCTGAGGCATAACATAAACATTTGAAATGTATTTTTCAATTTACCTCACATGCTTTGACAGGTTTCTGTTCATGACAGCTTTATCATCTGTTTGTCTGCAGATGATCTCTGTTACAAAAAGCAATATCAAAATATGTGTTGGATTAATTTCCATGATTTTTATATATGACATAGACAATCTTTCAGTTTGTCAGGGCCTCCATTTTTGTCACTGGTGGGATTGCATCAGTAAATATCTGTGTCACCTGTATTGTGTTTTCTATTAAAAACCTTGGCTCATATATCCAACATGTGGCAGGACGAAAGAGGGATCAGACCAAAGGGATATATCCCTGTAGCCAAGTAGACAGGGCACATGATCAATCGGAGGCATAGTGACATGACCCTCACTATCACAAATACATAAAAAATTTTTAGAGTGACTCAGACCTCGTCAAACATTTGGTAAGCACTCATATTGCCCAACTGGGTGATCGTGATTTACTACCCATCAGCAGTATCAGTACATTCTGCAACAAGTCCTCCAATAGGTCTTATTTTGATTTTCCGTAAGTCCTCTAAATGATCAGCCTCAAACACCCCCCATTCCCACTATAGTGTCCAGGTGCAATGTAAGTGTAACATATATGTGTATATATATATATAATATATATGTAACACTGAACCATCTGCCACCCTGAGGCATCTTGTATACAAGAAAAGGTAAAGCAGGTTTATTTTTATAGCGCATTTCAAGTACAAGACAATTCAAAGTGCTTTACATAAAACATTAGAAGCATTACAGGGGGGTTGCAGAAAAGGCTTTCAAAAGTACCTCAAAGAAATAAATTAAATACAAACAGAATGAAATTACGAAAACTTCAAAGAAGATAGGACAAAATGCAAGAAATAAAAGTTGATTTTGAGTTGTTTTCATAAAAGGTGGTGAACAGAAAAGTTTTTAACGATGATTTAAAACTGCTGAGAGTTTCAGTAGACCTGCAGGTTTCTTGGAGTTTGTGAGGAGCATAAAAACTGGACGCCTCTTCTCCTATTTTAGTTCTAACTCTGGGAACAGAAAGTAAACTTAACCCCGATCACCTGAGGGATCTGGGTGTCCATAATGAACCAGAAGATCCAAAATTTATTTTGGCCCTGAACCATTTAGTATTCAACAAAGATGAACTGCAATGCCGATTTTGCTGTTCAGTATAAGAAAATTGTTTGACTGTTTGATTGTGTTTTCGTGGGAAAGTTTTTTTTTTTTTTTAAGTCTGGTTCAGCATCAAATAAAACATAATTTAGTCAAATAATGGTCAATCTTCATTAAAATAACAATGCTGCTGCATTACTTTGTTCTCAACCTTGGTAAAGGTATATATTCCTCTGCACTAAAGACAACACAGGTAAATGCCAATGACTGCATGGCTTTAGAAAAAGCTATGGCATGTTCATTCAAACACAACAAGCAGAAAGTTTAAAAATACTGTACAGGGTGTCAGTGCAATTGTTGCATAACTCCTTCAAACTTAAGATTTCCTCCAGTTGATTAAAAATAGCATGGTTTGGCTATTAATATGTTCTGGTAACTCTTGAAAAACCACTAAATCACACAGTCTCTCTTGCCTTTGTTATTCAATAACTGTGTGTTCTATGCAGGAACTTGTGGCTATGTCAAGCCCCACATCATGGGATTTGGGGCTTGACAAACCCTTTGATTTGGGGCTGGATTCTTCCAGGGGTAAATAATTACAACATTAGGTCTGAATGGATTTGCACTTCAGAAACTGCAATAAAAGCATGTGCAGGATGCTATTCGTATAATGGCACTCCCTGACAAGACACTGGTGTTTTTTCCATTTATTTGTGGCCAGTTTATATTTGTTGATTTGTTTTTTTAGGCATTGCATAAATTTATGTTCTAAATCCTGCTTAAAAGGGGACAAGATCTATTTTCAGTTGTTTAAATACAAAAATATGTGCCCAATATGTTACAAATGTATAAATGCAAGTTTTTCATTTCTTCCTGAGACTCCAAAACAGAGCAGTCTTTTGGTTCAGCCTCTCCTCTATCATGGGATGGTGGCCTGTCATGCACAAAGGAGAAATGGGTCTGACTGGATTGCAGCCCAGAAACTGTGACGCTGAAACACTGAAGCTGACAGTCAGCAGGGAATAAGGAGGCTGTTTACATGTAACATGATTTCTGTTTTCATCATGGAATGATCAACAAGGCGCCATGGACATCAAGGCAGAAAATCTGGTTAGTTGGTTTGGATCATTCTTCTCTATAATCTCAGATGCAATCAGTGTTTACAGTTCTTGACAGGGGTCTTGTTCAACAATGGTTTATTGTAGTAATTATGAAGGAGAACAAATGCTGTGTAACACAGTTTTCCAGTTCACAGGGTCAAGTCCACAAAGTTTACTCTGGTGTTGTTATTCTTGTCTCTGATGGGGCGTGAAGGGAAGATGAGGGATCTCTCTTAAAAGGACGATGCTGTTGTGTAAATCAGAGAGAGAAAGATTAGGAGCAGCTGTTCCCAAAATATTTTCTCCAAATGGTAAAGGATGGGGAAAGAAAGAGCTGTGGTGAGGACACTAGTGCAATGTACTGTCGCATAACCAATGCCATGCATGTCATGATATGTGGATTTTGGTTCTCCTTTTTTTGTTTAGATGTTCTGGAACTGATGTGTTCAGATCTGTTAGTCCGGGTTAAAACTCTAACAGCAACATTCTGAGATGTTTAATTAGAAATTAGAAATTCTTGTTAGATGTCCATTACAGTAATCCAGTCTACTGGAGATGATTGCATGGATGAGTTTCTACTGGTCTAACTGGGAAACTTTTTATTCTGCTGATGTTTCTTTGAGATGGTAAAAAGCTTCTGATATGACTGCTAAAAGTCAAATCATAGTCTATCAACACTCCAAGGCTACAAAGCTGCTCAGTGGTTTCAAGAGACGGAGTCTCCAAGTGCTTACTGACGCTTACCCTCTTGTCTTTGCTACCAAACAGAATATCTAAGTTTCATCTGCATTCACTTGTTGGAAATTTTCTCTCCAGACACTTTTCTCTTAATTTGTTCCAGAAAATGACACAGTACGTCCATCGGGCTGCAGTCGTCTGGTGATAAGGAGACATAAAGTTGTGTATCATCTGCATAACTGTGATAAAAACTAACTCACCTAGCAGGAGCAAGAACCAGTTAAACAGTAGAGGTCCAAGGACTGACACCTGAGGGACTCCACAAGTCATGCCCACTCACTCAGATTCATAGCTGCTGATCGTAACCAAGTAACTCCGGTAACTCCAAGTAAGACCTGAGCCAGTAAAGGACTGCTCCAGCATGTCCAACCCAGTTTTCCAGCCTGTTGAAAAAAACTTTCTCAATGATCTTGGATATAAAAGATAGATTACAGACAGGTCTATAGTTGTTGTAGATTATAGAGGCATCTAGTCTTTTTCTTTAGGAGTGGCTCATTGGCAGCTTTTACTGACTTGGGAAAAAGGCCTGATGCCAGTGAGTTGAGTTACACTAAGTAGGTCATTTTCTACAGAAGTGAAAACAGTTAAACATTTTGCCTGAATTGTAGTCATATTTCCCTCAAATTTTGCCCAACATGTCAATTTTTGCTGACAGGAATCCAGATTGAATCCTGTCACGAAGTCAAGGTTGTGTGGAAAAAATGTTTCTTTAGCTGGGGCCTCATTTATAACGTTGCTTACGCAAAAAATGGTCTGAAAGTGGTGCAAGTCACTTGCTATACACAGATTGTGATTTATAACTGGGAAACTGCTTGTATCCGTGCGTAGGTATAGTTTGTAAATCTAAAAATTTTTTGGCGCACTCAAACTCTGGGTTTTGGGTGTATGCAGTAAGGATCCTGTGCATAGTTTTATAAATTAGGTCCCTGAACTTTGCTAATTTGGAGGAATCCAAATGCAGACAAGCTGCAGACAAGCTCTCAGAAAAGTGATTCACAAAGAGCACACTTACTGCAGGTTTTATGTGAGTATGCTACAAACTTAACACACGGAAAAGCCTGGAGAGTTTGTTTACACCACAGTCTGGTGACTGGATTACTCTTGTCTAAACAGAGGGAAATATACCTCAGGGACTAATAACTAACTGAAAACAATACAAGTTAAAAAGAACAATTTTATTAATAATTATCCCTTTTATGTGTTTTTACACTTCAAGTCAGGAAATAGCTCCCAAAAACATCTGGCTTGGGTGCACTGGGAAAATATTTAATTTGTATTCAGTGCTGCCTCAAAATGAGGGCAGTAGTTAAAGTCCTCAATCTCTTGTTCCCATCGGCGTTAATAGGAATGTAACATCTGTGTAGGGATACTAATTTTCACTCTGCTGCAAAAGTTGAAGAAGCAAAAGAAGGCACAACTCACATTTGTTTTCACGAAAATACATGTTTACTGACAATAAAATTCCTTATAGAGCCTCTGTAAATGATAGCAACAATTAGCAGACAAACACAGAAGCTGTTATTTGATTTTACCTGTCTGTAAAACAGCTGGCAGCTCAGTGTAGTTTTGCAGGCTGTCCCCTGCGGTATAAGGAAAAAAAACACACAGTAGCCTAATTACCTCAGAAAGCTGTGATTATCCAAATTAGTGATCTAATACAGCCTGCAGGATAAAGTGCAATGCAATCCCTTTATGTTGTAGTTTATAGGCCTGACCGTGGGGGATAGTGGTAGTTACTTGACTTAATTCTGTACACTGAGGTTAAACACTTGGTAAAGGATTCAATCAGTTTCTTGCAGCAGTTACAACCACATTTAATAAACCAATTAGTAAGTAGTACTTTTGGTGTAGAATGCAACTTTGATTGTAACAAGCCTCTTTGTCTGAGGGAGCTCCTGTGTTTGCAGTAGGAAATGCTGCAGAAGGGACATTATGCTCAGCTAGTAACTTTCAGGCTTAGCTTAATTTTATCTACATGAGAAAATTCAACTGTAGTGTTGTCTGTTTCCCACTCAGAGACACATTTACCCTACAGTACAATGTGTTTATATTAATAGCTGTAAATCCTCACGGGATATTAGCTCACCACTTCCAAAAGTAACAACTAATATAAATTCCCTAGCCTGTGTGTGTATGTGTCTGTGTGTGTGTGTGTGTGTGTTTGCTCATCAAAAGAATCCTCAGTCATAGTCTTTCAGGCCAGATGTGAAACTCTCACTGCAACTCATTCCAAATGTAATTTAATATATTCGCAAATCGAGTTCTGCACTAATCAGCCTCAAACTCTCCTCTTCTCCCCTTTATCATCCCAAACCCGGTGGCTTGGTGAGTCTGTGCTGTAATTTAAAAAATGCAAATGGGCTAATCTTGTAAAACAAATCCTTCTGTCTCTGTCAATGAACACCCCAAACTGCCTTCTTGTGTAGTGAAATAGCTGTCTTAAACTGAACCAAGAATCAGAGGGGGATGTCCATCAGACAGCCAGTCAGGATTAGCTGTTTTACATCAAGACTATTCGGAAATTATCCAGAAGATAAACCAAAAGCCTTTTGGTCCTGTCACATTTATTTCTGATTTAAAAAGTTCCCATTTGTACATGTTACACTAATGGTACCCTTTTCTGACTTTTTTATAAGCAAGGAACATGAGCTATTCAGTGATCTGTAGGAAATGTCGAGAAGAAATTTGGAGCATATTTAAATTGAGCTTTACTTAGTCTTTTGGTATAAATTATTCAATACAAATGTTTTTTGAATAATCAATAACTATCCTTTCTTTTCCTGGAAAATCTCACGAAACAATTTGATTGTTAAATGAACCAACTTGAATATTTTACATTAATTACCACGTCTTAAAAGTCTGCCTCTTTTTATATTGCATGACCTCTTTAACATAGAAATTTTCAGTTACCATTGCATATGCAAAATACTACAAAACTGGGGAATTTCCTATGTTAAAGCTAATTCAGTCTTGTAGAAGAGCCTTTTAATAATTTCAGCATTCATGAAACTTATTACTCCAGTCTCACTAAGGCTGAACTGCTAGTTTGTGACCCTGATGTTATCTCAGTTATATATGATCAAATTTGTCAGACGTTGAACAGTAACTATGTTGCACACATGCAGTCCACTTAAAAATATAATGGGAAGCCTTAAAGGTTGTTGTTTATTTGCATTTCTGTTTTATATCTACAAACTGGAGGGATACTGACAATTTTAGGTTACCGCTATGGCCCTAGCTCAAGTAAAGGATAATGTAAACAAAGTGCTGCCCATCCTTTAAACAGCTGTTGAATCAACTCCCACTAGTTTCTTATTATCCTCTCTTTAATAGAAAGCAATGGAAAATATTAAATAGGAGTGGCTGGGGATCAAACTATTATCCTTTGGGTAACTGAACAACCCCAAAATACTGCCTGAGCCACAGCTGACAAAACAGGAGACAGAGTTAGTAATCTAGTTATCTCTTTAGTGTGTAAAAATATGACAACCAATGACAACCAATGACAAAGGAGCATCTCTCCTGCTGGTCCAGTCTAGCAAAAACACTAAGGGTTCTGTATCAGGTTAAGGACGTTACATTGAATTTTATTTACCTCATGTAGATTCATATATGCATGCACAAGAGCATTTAGCATTTAATGTCCTGCTCTACCATTTCGTAGAGCAAATTTTTCAGTTTGATTTGTCTTAAAGAATTTCGGAAATAAACCTGCCTGAGCCATCTCTATCAATTGTTGGGTATATGATATCAAAAGTGTTTGTTTTCCCGATGCTGCTTCAAACTTCGACCATTTCTCTGTTGTTACTTTATCATTCATTATTATTATAACCATTTCCTAAAATAATTAATTGTTTTTTCTTAGTGTGAGAACTTCAAAGGGTTAATGAATGAACCAGGACTCAAAGACATAAACATACAAATGCACACACACAAGCACACATATACAAGCATGCATAACAGGCGTGGAGCAGAGTTCAGTATGTGTTGAAAAACAATTGCCTGTGTTGCCATAAAAGAATCAACATGGCCACTAGAAAACATGAATTTTGTTGGAAACTGATAATGTATGTGGTGCTTGCAATTCATCTGATCTCTTAATAACTGTCCGTGTGTTTTCAAGTGTTCAAAAGCATCTAACACCCATGTAAACATCTGATGTGGTCTGCAGCAAATGACACAGATACACACCCTATTCAGCAGGACATTGCAGCCTGCAGGGGTGTGCATCCAACCACTGAATCTAACACAAAATGTTTTAATGAAGAGAGCAACGCATTGGTATAAAGTCATCAGAAAATATCCAGAAACATCCAGAAAGGTTAAACGGAAGAAAGAGGCCAATGTTAGTACTTGATGTCCTGAAACAGATATTCGGTGAAAACATGACTCATTGCAACTTGTGTAACAATGGGAGGTTGTTAGACTTGATTTTCTTTTCCTAAATACCCAAATACCACAGACTAAAAATACTTCTTCATTTGAGAGAAGATGAAGTTATTTTGGCTCTACTTTGGAATAATCATAGTGGGAAGGCTTGTCTATCCTCACTATGATCAAAACCATGTCTAAACATGGCTGACTGATGAAAACATTAAATGCATATATTTTCAGCCCTTCTGCAAGTGACTCATCATAAAAACAACAGTGATTAAATGTAGAAAATTGATTTTTGATGCCAAATGGCTGCCATACAGTGGTGCATAACACTTTGTGAAAACATATTCTTCTCACTATGGAAGTGCGATGATATTTAGTTTGAAAAGTTTTTAAGAACTCAAACCATTCAAGTAGCTACTGTTCAGGTGTTTGAACCAATCTTATCATACCAGAGTAAAAAAAAAAGTCATATTTTGTTTGTTATGTGTCAAAGGTGTGTCATTGATCACTCCTGCAGCACAAAAGTAGCTCAACAGTACTCCATAATGGTTTGTTATGAGGAGGAATGTGTGACACCAAGGTTGTTTACAAGGGATGCTATATGTGGCATATAAAACAGTACAGTGTCACAGATTACCTCATTACACGACCAGCAGCAAACCTTTGCAGTGATCTTTTATGGTGATTGTTAAACAGAATGGGTTAAGCTGGCAAAACAAAAGGAAAAAGTACAATTACTCCTGGTGGAAAATGAAAAAGATCAAATCTACCACAGTTTAAACTTGAGAGACATGTTAAGAGTTATATATTCTATGATTACTCGCAATTCTGTAATTCCATTTCAAACAATTTCATTAAGCACTGCCAATCTACACTGGCATTTCATATAAATATTTTTTCTCTTCTATTCACCTTTTTTGGAATGATAGCAGATTGTCCTTTTTCATGTCTACAGCATTTTCATGTGCATGCCAAACATCTCCACCTTATACACAATGATAAACTTTCTGTTTGGCCTTCCCCATCGTCCCTCAGCCCCTCTACTCCTCACAACCTCACCATTCTGCTCTCTCCTCTCTTTCATATGCATATAACATCTCTCTCTCTTACCAACTTTCTTCGCTTTTCTCTCTAAGCATGCCTCCAACTCATGGCTCTCATCATCCAGCTCCCTGCTCAGCATGAACATCAGATGACTATTATGATTGTGTTTGATTTAATAACCCAAAACAAAGTATGAAATTTCGTTTTGAAATTAGCATTCAACATTAGAGGACTGATTCTCCATCAAAAAACCACAAAGCCGACTTTCTGTGCCTCAATGCGATGTTGGTTTACCAGAAAATGTCCAAAAAGTTACACCAAGCCATGAGACGGCTGAGGAGAGACCAGCGGTGCAGCTGCAAATCAAATACACTTTGCAATCCAGTGAAGTGGAAACAGACTGAAAGACAGAGAGAACACTGATTAAAGGTCAGCTGTTGAATGGGTTGTAGTGCTGTTAAACTTCAAAGCCTCACATGATCTGCCCCAATACAAGATGCTTTAATGAAGCAACTATCTGCCATAGGTCTATTTTGCAGTCATCAATCAAAATGGGAAATGCCCAAGTCCAACAAATGTTTGCCTGCTCTTAAAGCTGCTTTGAAAACATAAACTGGATCCCCACAGGAATGGAGGTTCTGCAGGTAAGAGTCATTTAATGCTAATTTATGAATATTCACAGAATCATTCCAACAGGAAAAATCCATTATCCTCATAGATATGAGGAAACAATCCCACAATCATCACCAGTACAGTATGCTTTAATTATTATGTTATTAGCTTTTTATTATTAGATTAAATGAAAAGAAAGACAATATGTGTTTACTGGTAGTGTATTTGCTTCACCAGAATTAAAACCAAATGCTGTTGAGTTTATTTAGGTCACTTAGAGAGAGGGAAAATTCTGGGAAAACACTTAGTATTTTAAAGACTGTGGATCGTTGCAAAAGTTAAATAATGAAGTACCTTCAAAGGCAGAAAATGAGGAATTTGTCGACTTAAAGATCATGTCATATTTATATAACATGATGTTGAAAGATCCTGGAAAGGAAAATCACCAATTTACCTTTTCACTAAAGACAGGTGTTCACCCTTTCTTTTTTTTACCTAATTTTTTATTTGTAGTTGTTCCATATTCAAACTTGGTAGTGCTGACTCTGTGAAGTCCCTAAAGGCACTTAATGGACTTTTGGGCTTTTCATGTAAGAGTGACTGGAAAAGAACAAGCATGGATGTGTTATGAAAGTACAACCCCCCAGGACACAGACAAGAAAAAGGCCAGCTTCCAATAGTCCCACAGTGGAGGCAGACACACAGGCTGCAAGACATAAAACGACCACACACCATGCAAACATGATTTAAGGTTGTTTTGGGTCTAAAATTGTGTATCTTTTAAATGTTTCACATTATTTTTCAACCCATTGTGGTCAATTTGCATTTTATGGTTTCTTCATTGTTCATTTTGTGCCACTTTAAATATATTTTTTGCATTGTTTTGAGGCCATTTGTAGCTTAATTTGGAAGTTTTGTGAGCCAAATTGTGTCATGCTTGTTTTCGACTAAACTCTTTTGGTCATTTTGCATGGTCATGTTTAAAAAGTAGCCAATCAAATAAATAACCACCTCCCACCCAAATCTCACAAAGAGAAATCAAATACCATAAGCAAAATGAATTAAATGCAGGGTCAAGATGATAAATAAAATGTGAAGATATTTTAGTGTCCTCTTGGTGTGTGGTCAGAGATTGTTTAAAGGCCCATTTATGCTCAAGGCAGATGACGGATACGGGGGGGTACAGTGATAGGCGGTCATTTTGTAATGTTTGTGAATGAATTGGTCAAACTAGAAAAGAAAAGAAAAGGAAAGAAAAGGAAAGAAAAGGAAAGAAAAGGAAAATTAGTTTTTGCCTCATGATGTCTCTTTTCCCAGTTACAGTGAAGGCATCATAAGACCCTGATCCATTGATCGAGAGATCCAGGCGCCGGTAGGACTCCTTGCAGTTTCCACGCCTCCCGCTTTCACCCCCATTGTGGTGAATCTCCGGCTCGCGCACACTTTGCCAGACTTCTAGGAGTTAAGCGACTGATCGAAGAGGTGACGCCGACAACGTTAGAGGAAAAAAAAAAAGGAAAAACATATCCTCTTTCCCGCATGGCTCTGCTTCCTTCTCTTCAGGGAGTTCCAGGAGCGGCGATGGTTTGCGTTGCTGGAAATTTTGGAGAGTCGTCCCAAAGAGAAAGAGCACACGTCCTCTGCGCTGCAAAGTTGTAAACGAAGTTCCATTGAAGTTATTGTTTTTTACGCCACCAGCTCGGACTTCGTCTCCCTCCAGCCTATAAACCTACTACCATCATGGCGAGACGGACTGCGGAGAAACCTCCGGTTTTGACCCCGGTTACGCGCGCAGCTTTCCGGGATAAACACCTTCGCCTACACAGGCTCTTGTCGGCTTCTTCATGGAGCTTCGTTTTAATCTGCTCAGTTCTTTCTTGCGGATATTGCCGAGCAGAGACGGAGTTTTCAATCCTGGAAGAAGCGCAAGTTTTGGCGGAGCAAATGAAAAAACTGTCCGCTCAGGAGCTTGGAGTCTTTACTATGCAGGTAAAAACATAATACATATTTGCAACATGGCTTTAGTGTAACTGAGGTAGTGCTTGCTCCACTTGAAGTTGGAGCGTGTTTTAAAATCCCCTCTTGACACAAACAAGAGTGACAAATGAGGTCGTACACCAAAATCCTCTAATAATAACAAGCAGAAACTTTGTTGCCTAAATGATCGGCGTTATGAAACAGCGAGCTTTCGTGTTGCTTTGCTCAGTGTTGCAGTGAAACAACAGGCGCTTTGAAGTTTGGATGCATTAATCTGGGACATCACCACACTGGAGGTTTGCTGCTCTGGGCGGCTGACAATTGATCTACTAAGCCTGTCTAATGAACGCATTTTATTGACGGTATCTTATCAGACATTTCAACGCGTTCTGTGTTGAGAGAACGAGCTGAATAGCCTACTTTTCTTTTTTTCTGGGATCATTTTAGAGGAGACGATCAGGTCTCTAAAACATGAATATCCCCTGTCCTCATGGTTTGAATGGGCTGATGTTATTAAGTGGTGAAAAACACAGATAAAGACAAGGTGGCGTTGCCTTCTAACTGAATGAAAGTAGGTTAGGTGAACACATTTATATCCATTTTCCGCCATGTCCGTCCAGGCAGGGCTGCATTCAGTCACCAAATGGCAGGGGGTGCAGTGGTGGTGGGTGCTGGGGATTTGAGAGAGGAGTGTTTTGCACTTCAGAGGCATAGGAGCTCACAGGCCCTGAACACAGAGGCAAGGCAGCAGGGGGGCCCAGGCCCCAAATGGTGTTTCATCTTCTCTGCCTCCACACTGAGCTGCCTTCATCCCAGCACCGGGAGTCGGCTTTGAGGGCTTTCTCTGATCCCACCGGATCCGCTCATGTCACTGTCCGTCCCTCTCTAAGCTCCGCTTTGTATTCTGGCTGTCTTGTTTCTGTTCTTGTTATCTCTGCTGTTATTCTCTGCATTATTCTCTCTTTTTTTCTTTTATTTAATACAGAAAATTGACTTTTTTTCCTCTCAAAGTAAAATAAAAGGATTTTGTCAACTACAAACATACTTAACTTGAAATTATTATATCAGCTTTAGTTTGTCACACTTAAATTTTCATGACTAATTTCAAATTCATACTAAGTGCAGTATAAAACATCATTGTGCTGTATCACGGGAATGCTCCGCTGTGATGTCATAATGTTGTACAAGCTGTGAGAATCTGCCTCGGCATGAAGCTGATGTGAATATTATAGAAGCAAAAGATCCGGATGTGTCTGAGTGGTTTCTGCAAATAGAAGCGATAGCTCTCCGGTAAAAACACTCTGCATCCAAGCATGAAAACAAAGTGCAGGAGTCTGTTCGACACACTGGCTGTGTGGACTTTTGCTGCAGAGCTGGGATGAAGACTGGCTTTAGATCTGTGAGAGTGTCATTTGAGCTGAATCCATCTTGAGTCTTTAATGTTTTCACTTTTCTTTCCTTTGTGCCTTACAGGAGGCTGCTATACCACAGATTTCCATTTATTTAGTTTTTCCTCCCTGCAAGTTTTTATCTGAAAACTGTTATCACACTTGCACTGCAGCCCTGAAATCTTACAAGGATCTGTATGTGGCAAAGCAAATGCTCATGTCTGCCAGATTTAACATGGTCAGGACTTTGCTCTGCCACCTCTTCATTGGAAGTAAATAATATCTGATTAATGATTCCCAGGAGGTGACTGGTGATGTGTTTATCTTTTATCTCTAAAACTATCTTTTTTCTAGTAGAAATGTCTTAATCTGTCAGAAACTATTAACTCATAAGGATTTATGGTGTTATCCAGTCAATTAATTAGCAGGAGACTTTGTTGTTTAATGGCTGGCTTTGTGAATGCAGCATACTAATAGCATTATGTCCTGTGTGGTCTAAAGGCTGGTTTATGCGTGTAGCCTCCGTGCGGCGGGGCCCGCAGAGGCTACACAGACCCTCTGTGTGTTTATACTCCTGCGTAGGGAAACGCGCCGGGTCGCGGGGTTTTTTCCGGCACTACAGGCAGCGTTAGGCTGGTACCGGTCAATAAAGTCCGCCACGCTGAGTTTTTTCAGTGCTTCAACATACAAATTTACAATCGATTGATTACAAGCAATGATCAGTTTTTAAGAGCAGAGGCTACGGCGGTTACGCCGTAACCCCTGCGATGCAGACGACGGGCGAGTATAAACCCACCATAAGCTTTACCTAAACCACATCTCTGGTTGTTACAGTGTATCGGTTTGCTTCCTTTGGTTTATCTCTGAAGGATTACATCCTGACAGTCTATGTGTACTTACACAGCAATTTCTGACTATTCATTTTATTCTATGTAAGGGCCTTTTCACATGGCGGCACGGGTGGCCCAGATGGGAGGTAGTCCAGGACCCGGGCCACCCGTGCTCGGGCACGGATCAGTGCTTTGTGAACGCAATCCGGACGTGACATGTGGGCTACAAGCGGAACTGATCAAAGCAAAACACCCGACCCTACCGGCAGGTTTAGCATTAGCAACAACATTAGCTTCACTCTAAACAAACGTGGCGATCGCGAGCGGAACAAGATTACTGTGGAGTGATTTAAAACGGTAAAAACGTAAAATATGACTGCTTGGCTTGCATCCATAGTGGAGA
>JAVQJG010043641.1:0-24297 GCA_036024015.1 Craterocephalus amniculus | reverse complement strand
AAATAAATAAATAGTGATGAAAATTCAATTAAAAGCTAAGCTAAAAAGATGGGTTTTGAGCCTCTTTTTAAAATTATCTACAGTCTCTGCAGCCCTGAGGTCCTCTGGCAGGCCGTTCCGCAGGCGAGGGCCATAATATTGGAATGAGGCCTCGCCGTGTGTTTTGGTCCTCACCCTAGGAACGACCAAAAGGCCGGTACCAGAGGACCTCAGGGTCCTCGAGGGTTTATAGTCTAAAAGCAGGTCAGATAAATAAGAAAACCCAAGACCATTAAGACATTTATAAACAAGTAAAAGAACCTTAAAATCAATCCTGAAACGCACGGGGAGCCAATGCAGCGATTTTAAAACCGGTGTAATGTGTTCCCTCCCCCTGGTCCTCGTCAGAACTCGTGCCGCTGAGTTCTGGAGTAGCTGCAAACTGCAGGTGCTCTTTTTAGGAAGACCAGAGAGCAGGGCATTACAGTAATCTAGTCTACTAGAAATAAAAGCATGCATCAGCATCTCCGTGCTGGCAAGAGAGAGAAATGGGCGAACTCTGGCGATGTTTAGTCAACTTGTACACGAAATGTATGTAAATATCTGAAAGACCTGTTTGCAAATATTGCACAATGTTAAGTTTGCTATCTATATAACATCTCAATCTGACTTTTTATGGCCAAAATTTCCATATTTCCAGTATATTTAGATATAAGTCATCAAGCTGCATTGCAGTTGCACGTAGATAATAGCTGCAAATACTGTACATGAGAAAAATGTATTGATTAAAATATTCCTGTTTCTGTAAAAGGCCGTCATGCTAACACAAACTGCATTTACGCAACTTATTAGGTCTGCCACTTTGCAATAAGCAAGAAAACACAGGCCCTGATTTGTTGAAGGTGTATGCCTCTTCAAACGCATGCAAACTTGATAACAGGTGCAAATACATGCACATGTACTGTAACATGCAGCTGATTTACTAACGTGGCGCTAATACTGTAGGAGTTTGCCTGTGAAATGAGAAAAGTGGTGCAATCCATTTTACACTTTGTCGTGAATGAATATGACATTTGGGTGTTTCTGCAAGAAAATACAAAATATTGGAAGGAGTAGATGCAAATATATCAGATTTGCATGTGCAACGTGATTTACTAAACCTGGAACTGACTGCCATGGCCTTTTTTGTGCCTATATTCAGTGCTTCTGACAGGCAGGCGTTAACTTTCTGAAATATGGAAAAACGGCTGCAGCTTAAATGAGAAACTAGTTCTGCTTCCAGTGAACAGGAGAGTAGTCTATGAAGAATTTAGAAATGAAAAAAGATTTTTTGAGTTTCTTTTTCAGGGGCTGAAGCTTCAGTGACAGATCTGTGTAATCAATATCAGCAATGAAACTGGTCACTTAAACCGGGTTAAATCCTTACTGTGAGGTGGGAAAATAAAAGCAGGCTTTGATAATAATAAGTAGTCTTAATTGACCCTTCGCCAGTCCTGCCCTTAAACCACCACTGACGTCATATTTTTCTCGTTCACTAAACCCATGTGGAAAGATGTTGCAAAGATGCAAATGCAAGATCATGAGCCTGCCTAAAACATCCAATGAAAAAGTTTATTTTTTGTACAAATTTTTATTGTGCTTTTGACAAACTTTGATTTGTTTACCAAAACCACAATGTGGAAGCAATACCCTGGTGTGCTATAAACAAATGGAAAACATTGAACAGTGGGCTAGGAAACTACAGGAGTCATCTATGAAAGTTGTCTAAAATAGAACAATAAACTGACTTACCCTGCACTGGGAGAACATTGTTGTTCCTTTAAGGGTTCCCAGCTGCTGAAGAGTTTGTGGTCATTTTTGAAGTATTTTTCTATTAATAATGGATAATCATGATTAATAGATGATGATTTTCCATCATCTATAGGTGAAGATCCAGACTGGAGTCAGGCCATTTCAGCACCCAGACTCTCCTCCTGTGAAAGATGCTGTTGTAATAGTTGCAGTATGTGGTTTAGCATGTTATTGATGAAATACACGAGGCCTTCCCTGAAATAGATTTTGTTTGGATGGGAGTAGATGTTCTTCTAAAATCTTTTTTATATACTTATCAGAAATAGTTTTTTTCCAAAACATGAAAGCTTTCCATCGCATATGCACCACTACTGACCATTTGCTTCTACATCACAAAACCATGTGACTGTGTGTGTGCCATGCCCCCTTGGCAGGTAGGCTTGGCAGGTTTTAGTGTGGAGTGTCCTGCAAACGTTAGTGTGGAAAACATTCTGTTTTCTTGAAATATTAATTATTTTGAAGCACCATGTATGTGTGGCCAAGGTGACCACCTTGTGTTGCAGTGGGTTGTCATAACTGACAACATAGAAGTCATATTATCAATTCCCAGCCAACTCCAAAAGGAAATAGATGTGGATCGCAGGAGAAGGGTCCGTGTATCATCTGTCCAATGCTATCTTACTTTCAGCTTAAAACAAATAATGTACTGGGAGTCTAAAATCAAATATTACATCTAATTTACATTTAAGAAAGTGATCGTCTGTCAGAACCTGATTAAGCAGGTGTGCGTCACTCAGTTTAAAAATATTTCTATGTATACAGGCTTTTGTAGGATTTCAATTTAGAGTACGGCTAATATAAGATAACATTAGGACAGTTAGCCACACTCGAGACTGTAGGGGTTGCATTCAATTGACTTTATTTTCTCCAGATAATTTACTTACACCATTTATCCAATGCTTGGTGTTTCAGGAAGATAAATTACATCAGGGGAATAATTTGTGCTGGCTATTTTCAGGGTTAAAAAGAAAAGAAAACAAAGAATGGAACCAAATGTTAGCTAGTGAATGGATTTTTCTGGGGAAGCTTGCTTACCACATTGGTAGGTAAGTTTTTCCCACTCTGAAACAGTCCATTTCAGATGAGATTTGACCAACAGGACACAGCAGTGCTTCTGGATTTGATTCAAATACGCCATGGCTTCCGTTTTGCATTACAGAGCTTAAGTTGGTATCTGCAGATGGCATGGAGGATTGTGCTAACCAACAGTGGTTTCTGGAGGCATTCCTTGATCCCCTTTTGCAACGTAAGTAACACAGTCGCTCTGATGAATGCACTCTGATGCAGTGCAGTCCAATAATGCAATTTTGTCTTGGGCCCCCAAGACCACCGGCATCCATAAAGATCTTGAACCTTGTCCTTTATGCACAGAGACGTCTCCAGTTCCTCTGAATCTTTTGAATGTGTTATGCTCTGTAAATAATGACAGTTTTAGTTGCAAAGCCTTTGCAATTTGACATTGAGAAACATTATTTATGAAGTATTCTACAATACTTGAATGCAATTTTTCAAAGATAGGCAAGTATCTTTACTTCTGAGTGACTCTGCATCTCTAGGACATCCCTTTTGTAACTATTTGTAACAAAAAATTAGTATAATTACTTGCTAGATGTTGCCGAATGTTTTTTAACAACTAACTGTCTTTTTATTCTTCCATTTCTTTTTGCCACCATGCCTATTACGCAAAGACCTGTAGCAAGAACTGCAATTGACACAAGCTCATTTTGGAATACAATTTCAAATTCCTCAGTTTACACATCTTTTATATGATGAATGTTGTGTCATAACACCTACATTCCATTTACTGAATAGGGAATTCCCATTAATGCAACAAAGTTAGCAAAGGTTAATTAAATATTGTCAGACACTTCTTAAAACACATCACAGTCTACATATCACATGGAGTTATGCAATCAACACACACATATGGAAATGAAGCATTATCTTGTTGGCTTCTTCATTTCATGTAGTTTCCTGCCACACTGCAATCTCACACTTAAAAATCATAAAACGATCATGATAATGATAAAAAGATAATCACAGTGAATTCCAGAGAAGGGGAATGGATGGCCAAGTTTCACTCACATGATGGAGATTATAGGGAATCCCTTATAAGTGAATGGGCTTTTAGCTGACTCATATACAAACAAACATAACCAAGGCAGACAAATTACTTCTTAAGCTGTCACTAAACACTTTTCTATTTCCTGCATTGAATCAAATTAAAATCCCTCCCATTCATCGTAAGGTGCAGAATTGTGGAATGAATGGAATTATTACTCAATAATACTCCAGTATAAAACACAGTTACAAACAGAATGATCATTAGTTATATGTTAGAAAAGGTTTTTGTTTGTTTGTTTTGTCTCTGATATGCAGATTTTAATATAGGTGAACATTTTTTGGGGTTATGCAGATATTTCCCAATTTGGGGCCTGTGCGCTACAAAGCCGTTTATTCGTTTGTGAAATGAGGCAGCTTACCTAGTGTAGGAGAATTTCCCATAGTGCTCCAGTCCCCTATTACTAAGAAATTTCAGGTCTCAAAGCATTCTCATTCCTGCTCCTAATTCCTTCATGTAACTGCATTAACAAAAATAAATGGAGCCGGAAATGTCCACTAAACGCCTAATCTCAAAACTGCTTCAGCGGTTGGTTTGGTTAAAAAAGGGATTAGTCGGTAGACACTTTAATAACCACTTACAAATCCACAAATATTAAACATTACACAATTCTAATGACAGTTTAACAAACTTAGAGTTTCTTTTTCCGCATTCTGTCACATCTCTACAGTAAAAGAAATACTTTTACTTATAAACATAGCCCTCTGCACTTTGCTGACTGTCATCAGGGCTGTGGCTCTGTCATCTTGTTCGAAAAGAATCATGGGAGAAAAGAGGCCGCGAATTATACATCGCCAGAAGCCTTCGTTTCAAGTAAAATGAAGTGTAGGTTTGGAGGCTGGATTCTAAGGCTCCTTTGAAGGTTTTGAATTGGGACAGTACTTGTCAGGCCGCTGTGACGTATGCAGCCAACGAATCAGCACTCACAGGTGTGCAGATCCCAAATTGGGACATAGCTGCAATGTCGGAAGTTGGATCAGCAGCTACCACATTCCAGCAAACTTTCCGCACCCTGTCACAGCCTTACAGAGTGTCTTCTCCTAAACTGCTGTCAGTGCAGATGACTGGGACCGCACAACAAGGTTTCTTATTTCAAAGATGCACTGAAGTAGACCTTAGGCCATAACGTTTCAGCCTTTGTCAGCATTACTTAGGCCCTTGCACCTTCCTCTTTTTGCTGCATTATAACATCACAACAGCAAGAACAAGGCTGTCCTATACAATCCAATATATCCCAGATGTTTACCTTCGTAGCTGCGGCCAGCAGTCATGGGTGATTATAATATTTGGTCTCTTTGTTCAAAGTGACAGCCAGCAAATCAGTTGGAAAGCAAGACTTTTCCCCTATTGATCACTTATGTACTATACACAATTATTTATTGTTCTGCCAATGAACAAACTCTTGCACTGCAATCATCTTCCCGCTGCTTGAGGATTTTGTCTCTTAAACATTTGTCAGTAATCAAAGCATTCACTATAAAAGGCTACCATGACCTACAAAGTTATATAGTTTTTATTAGCCAAGCCATCTTTATTTATAAAGCACTTTCAAACAGTAAGCACTGAACAAATGTTGAGCATTAAATGTTAAATGTGTCATCTGCATTTCTATTGAATTTCACCATTTCCACACAATCCTACACTTTACTAAATTAGAGGGGGTCATATATCGTGATGTCAAAATATAGACTTGAATAATTTCCAAGTATCAAGGAAGAAATATGACCATGCCCAATGAATGAATAGAATAATTGAGCCATGATGATTGTTTCTGATTTTTTGGTGCTTGAATAATGGAAACTAGACTTTCTCTTCTCAGTTCTCAGCAAAAGAAGTCAGGTTGTCCTTATTTAAGCTCTTAAGATTAAGATGATATGGATGACTGAAAGTCTGCACCCACATAAATTGACCCATTTGGGAAATAAGCTGTTCTCATTTCCAGAAACAGTTATAACTGTTTCCAAACCAAGCAAACCATGTAGCCAATAGAGAAAATGTTATTCCTATAGCTACCCAATGTACTGAATGAGTACCACTGTTATAGTAAAAAGTTTAATAGGCTGAATTATTTCTGTTTTTCTCCTGCTATTTTGTATAACATATTTTGAATTTGACCGTTTCTGAGTGACCTCAACAATAAATGGCTTCTCTCTGCTTGTGCTTCAGTTGTCAAACTTTAAATGCCACAATGTTAATGGATAAGTAATGCTCAGAAGGAGCAAAACAAAACATAAAAAGGAAGCTCTGCACTGAATTATATGAATGCATATGGTACAGTTTCTGGAAAGTTGGGGCTAGTATGAGACTGAGATGGTGTGGAGAGGTTAGTCAATGTTATTTAATATGTGTAGTCCTAAAGTAAGTTTGAAGCAATAGAATTAAAATTGTGTCCAACAAAACTCAGACAGGATTAAACCTACTGAGGAAAAATGTCTGTCTCTGAATCATTGTGTGTGCATGGATATGTGTGCGAGACCCAATTAGTCTGCACATTTGAAGGTTCAGGGTATGACACTGGGTCTCTTGAACTGCTTCAGGTTATCTGTTGTGATGCTGTCACTTTTAGGGTCTGCTCTGTAACCAACACATTTTTCTAATTGACTATGTCTGTAGTCGTTCATATGCTGACTGCTGTGTTCTGTAACAGGATAACCAGTGGCAGTTGTTCTTGTAGTGGTCAGAGGCTGAATAATGGCTTTGAAAGCTGACCCTGTTGTTATTTGCCAACCACATACAGTATGTCGTAACGGTCAGCACTCTGATTGGTTGAGACTAATGGCATTTCCATCAGCAGCTGCATCTAGCAGTAACAGTCAAATAGCCATCGCATACTGCTAATGGCTCTCTTTCAGCTACAGTATGGCATGCAGCAAAATCCACTGCTTAGTGGCTGTAATTGACTGACCAATGCAGCTTCCACCCATTCTGTAGTTAGAACCGACCCGTCTAATTGGTTGCTAGCGCTTGCCATTACTTTGCCTTAGTCTCTGCCTGATACATCCTGGGCCCTGTGAATCCCTCACAATTCAGCCTGTGCTTAGTGTGGCAGGTCAGCAAAGTGCTGGAGCAGCATTTGGCCTGAGAACAGAGGAGTGGATGGTGTGAGAGAGGAGACCAATGGAAGCAGATCGATGTGGCCTGTATTCATTAACCCTCACTCACAGCTCCCTTCCCTCCCCAATCACAACCCCGCCATTTTAGGACAGCAGGAGGTGATTTATTAGCTGTCCTGGCTCAGTCAGCACCATCGACCAACAGTCTGAGAAGAGTTGACTCACACCAGGATATACCGATTCCCACACTGTGGGCTGAACTTACTCCGTGATCTGACACCATTTGAAAGAGAAGCCATGCTAGAGAAAGTTGGATAATCAACATATTTTTATTTTAAGTTGCTGCATTTTATACTGTTCCAAAATATGTGGTTCTTGCAGTACAAAAACAAAGACTATTTTATAAGCTGAGTGTGAAGACTGGTGACAGTCTTTGCTTTTTGATGTGTTCATAAACCAAATTTGTTTGTGGATTCATGCAATCAAGACCCCCATATGTGAAGCGTTTTGTTTATGTTTAAATTGACGATTCTACCCAGCTCATTCCTGTGCAGTCTTTTATATCTGTTCAAGATATAGAAACACTAAGCAGGATTAAACATGTTTGAAATGACCTCATTGTCATTCTCATGCCACTTTGCATGGGGTCTACTAGAGCGTGGCACTATATTGAGATTTTCAGATATATTGAGACTTTGTCACACGAGATATAGAATATGGAATATCGTTTATATCAAGTTAGCTTGTTTTGAGATAAAAATATCTTTTTTTAGAATTTTGCACAACTTTCAATCTTTGTTGTGGTCATTGAAAAGTATTTTTTTTATCATTTTAATACAGATATACTTCAATTTCAGTCAAGTATTTCAATGAACATGTAGCACTCAAGGCTGTAAATTTGAACCTTATCTTAGTTTACTTGACCAAAAAAAATTATATTGAGATAAATATATTTCGTGATGAAGGAAAAAAAATATAGAAATATGAAAATTGGTTCATATCGCCCAGCCCTAGTGTCAACACCTGAAGACAAACTGAAGGTTAAAATCCCCAAAATCATACTCATAATTTACACAGCATTTTAATCTGATTTCACTGTGGGGCAGTATAACCTCTTACATACAAGATCCAGTGGAAGTCACTGGTTATTATTTGACAAATATGGTGAGTTTGTCAGATCTGGTTTCTGTCTTCATCCATCCATCCTTCCAAATCTGGTTTTACTGAGGAGCCAGGTTATTTGATATCCCACTGGCTATCGACATCTGATCTAAGTGCAAAATTTCTCACCCACTCTGTAGCACTTTACATATTCATACTCTCTTTTGTAATTCTGTTATTTTGATCTGTCTGGGCCTTCCCAGGTCAGGTGGCACCAAAAAGGTTACAAATAAAAAGCTGAAGTCTCTGGAGGTGGAAGCTGCTAAATGTTCAGAGCTGACAGACCTATTTCGTGCAGGGGTAAGTAACGTCAGCCTGGGATGGCTAAGCTACATTTTGAGACATGTCCAAAACGAAGTAGAAAATGTTTTTACATTAAATGTGATGTGACCTAAATACTTGACAACTTGGCCCAGAGTAGAAGAACTGTAACTTTCAGTATTTTTGGTTGATTTTGTTTAAGTATGCCAAATTGTGATATTGTGGGTAATTATTGTCCAGGTTATTTCCTTAGATAATTGCTGCTAACGCCAGGGTCTCTTGTTGCCATAGCAACAGTAAACATTGACATGGACTGATCTGTATATAGAGATGTAGAATCTAACACTATTACCTTTGAATTTTAGCACAAAACAAAGTATAGTATATCTATAGGAAATAATTTGTTTAATTTAAAGTATCTGCACTGCACATACATGATACATGTATGAAAATGCACATTTATTCAAGACTGTAATTCAGCTCTTAAACTTTTTCACACACCTATAGGTAATGTTTTTTTTTTCAATTCTCTATTTATGGTTTCATAATGAAAGTGAGTCACTGTTAAGACAAATTAATTGCAGCTCTAATGCTGCTTCTGTTTGTAATATGTTTCTATTTAGATTATTTGTCAGGATATTTTTCTGTTGTCTGGTTTTAACTAATGCTGGGCTTACACCTCAAGATTTTCACAGTCACAGGCTAAAAACTGAAAGGGTAGCGTGAGGGTCCTTCCTGTTTGTTTCATCCCACTCCTTGTCCTGATGACATGCCTTCTATTGTGGTTTGGCACTATGAATAAATACTGATTGATATCTATAGATGTTAATTTTAGTCCTTGAGTTCATAGTGTGTATTTGTTAATTACTGGCGCATTGACTTGTGGTTGGATAGGACTTACATGTGAGCAAACCAGAGGACTGGTAGCCTACCTGGCTATTCAGTTAGGGAGGCAACACACTGAGAGTAACTTTCCTAAGTAACCAGTTACCTTGAAAGTAACGAGTAACTTATTCTAACTGAGTTAGTTTTAAAATAAGTAACTAGTAAATGTAACTAACTAGCTAACTAATTTAAAGTAACTTGCCCAACACTGGTGGTTAGTGGTTGCTTCACTAAGGCTGATATACATATTTTGCAACTGAATTTGTTATATTTAGTCATAATCAACATTTGAGAGCGTGAAAACTGATGAGCACGACTCAGACTAAACAGAATTTTGACTAGGAAGATATGTCAATTAAAGCCCACATTGTCCTAATTTTTTGTTAATCTACCCCACACACTCCAGCAGCTCATGTTTTGTTTTTATAAACCCATCATGCAAAAGTCACATCTTGTCTGACAAACAGCTCTTAACAAAAACACCACAGCTCAATGGATTTTATTGATTTTACTGCTGAGAACACAGTAGGTGTTTGGTAGTTGGGAACAAACCGCCAGCAAACTGGGTCAATTCCTAATCCCATGTCTCAAAGGGAATCTGCACATCAGGTGAAAACCACAGACAGAGATGAATGAGATGATGAGCAATCAGTGTAGGTTAATTTTTTAAAGGGTAGCACCTGCTACGTTCACATAGTTAGGTTTTGTAGCTTCACACCAACATTAAAGACTATTAGAGTCTTTTTCACATGTACTGTATTAGATAATGTGTTGGCTTTTAGTATCATTAAAAACTATAATTTTTCTATTAAACACTATAAATAAAAAAAACTTTGTGACAATAAATATATACAGTAGCAACACTAGCTCTTACCCGACAAAAAACTGGACTTCAACAGGCTGGGGTATTTATCTACCTCTGTTTTCACATCTGTGTGCTCAAGCTCAGTTAATTATATTTGTCTATCTCATTAGTGCCGTGATAGATTTTGTGAGATTGGAATGAAAATGCCCATCCTTACCTGCCACATGCATCGAGAGCCATTTCTAGACAGAGCTGTCAAATTTACAGACAGACCTTCTTTCATTCACATTCATCCATGTGTTTCTGTGAGCTACAGTAGAGTGTAAGTACATCAGATTTACACTGTTTCTGTAAAATGCAATTTGACTCCAGCTATCATAGTATATCTTGGTAAGCTTTTGCATCACTGTATTCCTCTGAACTGACATAAAAGGATGTGCAAAGTGAAACTCATTTAGATTTCAAAAGTGTGGTGAACCACACTGGTTGAAATGCCCCAATACTCTAAAGGAAACCCTTGTACATTGAAGCGCAGCCAACACAGAGAACTACTGACATGAATTTGCTTGCCATAAAAGATTTACCAGGCTCGTGACATTTTTCATACTAATTTCAAGAAAGTAAAGTCAGTCCTTCCCTATTTTATTTCAGTTGGCAGAAATAAGAAGGCCACTTTCACAAATGAGTTACCAAGCAAATTTTGCCAGCCCCTGCCTGTGACAAGTATACACTCAATCGTGCAGTCAAAAACACATCCCTCTATGCTAGTGATGTATGAAGGCAGTGTGCTGGATGAAGTCTCTCACCTCTCATATGCAAATAACCTTTCCCCCATGCAGCTCTGTGATTGGCTCACTGTTATTAAAATTCTGCCAGCGTGTGACTTCGTTAGCCCGGAGTTACAGTGCCAACAGGCAGCACTAAAAAGGGACTTTGTCAATGTTTGATGTCTCGTGAAGTGATGCAGTGTGTGTGTGTGTGTGTGTGTGTTTTCTAAGGAGAAAACACACACACGCAGGAAACTGTATTTCCCACTGACATTAGATTGAGTAGGAAGTGGCCATCCTCTTCTGAATGTAATTGTAATGAAGTTCTCTCTATGAACACTCAGCCTGTGCTGTCTTCACAGAGTAGCCAGCCTGGCAGAAGGCTCCATCCTGTCTCTCCAATCAGAAGGTCTAAGTACATTTTTGGCTTATGGATGCTGTCATGTTGCAATATCAACCTATTGCTTTTCATCCATTTAAGTCTGGGCCTACTCCAAGTGTTCCAGTTGTTGTAAACAACAGGCATTTTCAGCTGAATCATACAAGCCAAACTAAACCATGTAGAGGGTTGTGATGCAAAGCCTAAACTAGCTGTGACATATTTGCCTGTGGCCAGGCTTCAGTCTACAGTTGTCACACTAAGTCTCTCTGTCAGTACCGTATTTCAACAATGACAGCATGAGCAGCATGTTCTCAACACAGATCATATGGTTTGTCACAAAGAAGGCCTCTCTGCTGTGTGTATGTAGAGGTGTGTGTGTGTGAGCATACAGTAAATCAGTAAATCCCCTAAACTGGAGCTTGTGACCCTCAATAATATATTTCCTTTGGCAGAGTACTTCTGGAGTTCCCTCCAAGTTCCCCAGGGTTTTGCAGAGAGGAAAAGCGGGTGTCAGGCAACATTTCCTAAACTAAAGTCAATACAGATTGGCCATTTATTTAGAAGCACCACATGACTACAGGCATTTAAAGGTGCATGTATCCAGTGTCCACAAGCAGATTTAGATACAGCCATTTGCAGCTGATTTGAATTGAAGAGCTGGATGAATGCTAGACTGCCGAAGGAACAGCTCTCTTAAAATGAAACCCATTTCCCTAATCCTTACTCATTCAAATATTGGCCATTTTCTAAAAGACTTTATTGAATGCAGGCTTGTTTATATCAATTTGCCTGGGCAAATTTTTTTGAGGATTGTTTCTCAAGAGGATTTACAAGTACAGAAACTAATTTCTTCTCTTCACCCTTCAATTGCACAGCCTTTTGGATGTGCAGCACACACATGTACCCAGCATCATTCAGCTTTCATTCATCTTTTTAGACCATATCCTGGAGGTGCTGAGTCGTGCATATGTTTGTGTGTGTCTTCATCTCTGCTTAGTTAATAGATATTGTACCTGGTTTGCATACAGTAGTCTGAGTAGACTATAAATAGTGGAGTTGATGTTTTTTCTATACTTAAATGTATTTACCTGTTTGCAAATGGTTGGTTGATGATATGGAAGGGATGGCTGTTAAAACTAATATGTTAATTACGGTAAACTAATTTATGTAATTAATTGCATTTAGATTTTTAAAGCATCACTGCATTACAAGCCCATAAATCCAATATTTCACTGTTACAAAGTGACACATGCAGGTCAGGTGTCAGGTGGAAAAAGAAGAGCTAGAGATGAAGATGTTTTAACATCCACACTTTTCCTGATGAGAGTGCAACACTTGCACTTTTCCAACATTGAAAAAAAACAAAAACTTTTTCCGCAGTTTGACAGAAACATCTCTCTCTGGTCCTCTTTGTCTGCGCTGCCTACTCTCCCCCTCCCTCTCCTGCTGTATTGTGAATCATGACAGCTGTCAGTGATCAGCTAATCGGCTTTTCTATCTTGTTGCTTTTGTTTATGGTTCAGCTGAGAAGGAAGAAACTAACCATTCATGGTCCGCATGGCACAAATTTACCCCAAAGTATTGTTTTTGGATTATGTAATAGGTAGCAACATTTAGCGGTCTCTGTCCGACACGTCACTATCACAAAACAATGAAAAGTGTTGATAACAGCAGAAGCCTAATTATGTAAAAAAGGTAAGAAAAATGTAAAACAAATAGCCAGTTATATATTTTTCATTAACAGTTGTTTACTTTTGGTGACTTTTATCACTGCTGATGAAAAGAAAAATCTGTTTTTAGACAGATCATCAGTTTTATGAGAGTTTCTTCATCAACATTGACTATTTAACATGGTGGTTTTATGGCAGATGGTTGGTGAGACTTTGCTGTATTGAATTCTGCCTTATGATCTAGAACATGGTGCAGACCAACAAATAGAAGTACATTGGCTCAGTGAGAGTAGATGGTAATTGGCTGACCACTTCACTGACCCTTGTAGTGATGTGTCATGTGCAAAAGATGTGGCTCTGAGAGCTGATGCTTTGAAATGAATCAGAAGAGCCAGCATGCACCGAGTGAGAGCCAGCTCCCAATTTCTATACTTCACTCTCACAGTGCTCCGTAGTGATGTGTCATTAGTGAATGTGCGGCTCCGAGAGCCGATTCTTTGTAGTAAACAAGAAGATCTGATTCCTTTCTAAGAGAAAATCCTTAGAATGGGCAGGACATTGATTTTGATGAACACACCATACATGTATGGTAAATTCCATAGGGAAAGACCAGGATCATATCAAAAGAAGGAAAGGCCTCTTAGAAGATAGGGAGTGCAGTGGTGCACACCAGGTATACAGAGAGAGCTGGAAGCCATACTTGAATTACAACAGTTTCAGGAAAAAAATGGAGAAACTTTCTGCCTTTGGCCTTCTTTTATTGTATATGGTATTTGTGTGGTGTGGTTGGTATTCAATTGTCATTATTATTCAAGTTTGATTGAAATCTTGAATATATTTTGAATGAAAAAATGCTCGCAAATGAGACTAGAAAGATAAAATAAGAAAATATCTTGTCAACAAACTACTCATAATTGCTAAATTAGATTAAAATGGAAGCTGACTGATAATAATGAAGAGCCGTTTGGGAGCAGAAAGAGCTAACTTATCTAAGGGAGCTGAATCTTTGAAAAGAGACAAAATTCCCACCAGAACCTTGGACATCTGATGTTTTCTGAAGTGAAAGACAGTTAGCATTAAATATTTAAAGTCATTTGCTCTTTCCATTGATACAATTCATTAAAAACAGACATATTTCAGGCAATAGTGATTACTTATGATCAATTAATTTGGCTGAGATTAAACTGATTAAAATTTTTGACAATTTGACAGCCCTATTTTCCCCTGTTCTTCAGATTCAGAAAAATATCTGTGAACTAATAAAATAAATTAATAAGACTAAATAAAACAAATGCTCTGTATCTGTCTTATTTGTGTGAAGCCTTCTTTATTTCAGTACCTTTATTATTACACTGAGTATATGTCATAGAAAAATGTAAGCACATTTAATGTCATATCATTCTGATTCGTATTAATTTATATTTCTGTTGTATGTAAACGGGACCACTGTTATAAGCAAATCACAACCACAGTGGCTAAAGCTCTCCGTAGCATAATTTGCACTATAGGAAAACCAGCACAAAAAAAGTTTATGGTGCCAAAGCGTATCATGGGATATGCTGCAACCAGCCTTATTCACACAGGTCCCTCTATGCAACACAGAGTTCACAAAGGATCTACTGCCTGATGTCATATCCAAACTACTTGAGTTTAAAATGGTTTTCATCAAAAGTGGGAAACCTCCTCAACATTGACATGAAATATCAAGACATAATGTACATTGGAGAAATATAACAAGCATTTCCCCCTTGAAGCTGACAGCTTAATGTTCAACCCAATGAATAGCAAGACAGAGCTTCTTCTAGTTGCTGTACTGGAAACATGTGGACCGGATAGCAAAAAATAAAGTAATAATAAATACAGTGCTTGTTTTTACAAGCACTGTATTTATTATTACTTTATTTATTATTATTAATATGTATGCCAAAAAAACAGGGGATCGTGTAATAGAATCTATGGTCAGAGACAGAAAATTATAATAGATCATTAAAACTGTGTTTTAATGTCTCTATGGATGGCATGTCCCTGAATGGAAAAATAACTTTGTAAAAAATTGTGTGAAGAGTAAAACCTCTAAAGTTCCAGACAGTACACATGTACAGAATATTTAAGTAGTTACCTGTAGTGTAGTCTTTGCTGCACCTGAGGCCACCAGATCCACTCACAGATGAACACATGTTTATGGCCACAAGAAGTTTGGCCTCTGATGGCCACTGCCCCTTAACATTTTGAAGTAGTTCATTTGCCCATTTTTACCATTAGATCTCAATCATTCTGACGTACACTGCATACCTGAGACTTGAAAACTGTGCTTCTGACTTATTTTATGACGCAGTGACACGTATAGGCTCGTAGAGATGTTTTTGCCAAGCGTTGTCCTTAGGTGTAAAAACTTTTTTGTCATGGAAAAATCTGCCAAAGCTCACTTTGTAAAAAGTCTGTTAGTAATTTTGTTTTTCAGTAAGAAACTAACTAATCACATAATTCAGTGTCCCACCAGTTTTGTATCTCTTATACCTGTAAATGCATTTTTGTCCACTAGGGGTGAAACAATATGAAATCCGTATTTGGATTTTTTGGTACAGAGTGTTCGGTACGGAACAAAAGTGTAACGAAGTTTCCACATGTAAGAGTAGATACGTTACACTATAGCCTGTGACTAGCAGATGTAATGGCTGCCCTCAGTTTTAAGGAAAAACCAGAGCACGAAGACCCTCTTCCATTTTTTTAATCCCCTGTTTGGGATCCTTTGGGTTCCCAGTGAAGTTCATCAATGAAAGCTTTAGCCCCGCCCCCTTCACAGCGCTTTTGCAAATTGTTTTATGAACCTCACGTCATACCCTTGCACCTAATCATGTGTTACTTTATGATTTGCAACATACATACAATTAAAGGTTTACTTTTAAAAAATAAATATTGAACTGTGGATTAAATTAATAATTGTGTAAGTTTGAGTGCATCTCTTTATTTTTTTCCGAAACATCCCTACCTCCCTTGTATGTACAGTGATTCCAATAATATTTTTTCCCCAATAAAACAGGGAACTTCTCTATTTACACCATATATTTAAGTTTTTTTTATTGGAGAATTTACAAGCAGTTTTCCTTTTTATTTTTGCCTTCATTTCAAATGTCATTAAACATGCTGTTCACACCAAAGTTTAGTAGTTTTTGCATTTCATTCCCATATTGTACAAAAAGAGAACCAAACCTTGACCTTAAAAACAGACCGTGGCTTTGGCATGCTGTTACACCCCTATTGTCCACAAAAAAGACACTATTGATTAAATGACTCCATTCCTGGAGATTTGTGTCTCTGCAGAGTGTGGCTGCACTTGTTGTGTAGTTTCTCTGTGAGCCGCTTTGTAATTAGAGGTAATCTACATGTTCTGCTCTGATCTAACCCTGAATTTCAAAATGGGGATTATGTTCTCTAGAGGCAGGGTAATATGATATCCATTGATTGAGACAAGAGCCAATCTGAAATTGAGGAATTGTAGTTATTGCTATTGATTGTAATAACTAGGCTGTTACAGTTCATTCAACGCAGCTCCAGTCGATACAGAAAGTGAACTGTTCCCTTTTTTAAAAGAAGAACAGTGGATCCTGTGGCTTTGGATATCACTTTAAGATATGCTGTGATAGTTTTTTTGGTCTAATAATGACTGAGGAAAAGATTCACCTGAACTGCTGACAAAAGATATCAATGCCAACATTAACACAATAGATTTGCTGTGCATTGTTTTACTTGTACAGTACATGTTCTTTAGCCTGAATATATTTTCATGCAGGCCTTTCAATAACCCCTCAAAGCCTGTTAATTTTGTTAAATCCATGGAGACTTTCCTTCAAAGTTGCTCCTGATCCATAAAATAAGTAGCTATTGGTTGGAGTTTCCCTCGGGATACCTCATAAAACCGCTGGTAAAGAACATCCCAGGGCCAGTCAATGCGGCACCATATTGGTATCTTAATTAAGTTTAATGTTATTTTTCAGTAGGTTTACTGATTTCACCAAGCCACAAACTAGTGCAGATTGTTTATTAGTAAAAACTTTAGGTTCCATTTGATAAAATGTTTTCCGGAACTCAAAGCAATTTTTTATTTCTTTCTCCCAGATCCTGGGAGATTTTTTTAGACACAAAGCTTTGGGCATAAATATGAGTTAGAGGCTGAATGTTGGGAAAATTGGAACCAGTGTTCGCTTGATTTTTCAGAATAATATCTTTGACAGTCTAGGAAACCTTAATCAGGGTCAGACAGATTGAGAGGAGATAGAAACAGCAGAGCTGAGGCAATATTGAATGTGATATGAATGGTGAGCATCCATTTGTTTATAAAGATCTTCTACACAGCCACGAAATAAAAATGATAAAAAAAATTGGGTAATTTGGCTCTGCACTTGACCCTTGTACCAGAGAGGCTGCTATGTTTCAGTGCCTAGGGAGCAGTTGGGATGGGTTATTGGCTTCAGACCCTCCGTTAACTCTATTACATGTTTTGAGTTCATGTTTTCAGTATTCTGTGCTGTTAACACGTTTCTTAACCACTTAGTTGGAGATGATTACATTTAGGTTAATCATGTCATGTCTGTGTTGATTGACATTGTGGAGGGTTGTGCACAGAGTGAAGCAGTCTGAGAACACAAAGCACAGTTTGACTCAAGGACTAATTTGATGGGAGTAACCTTTCTCTTCACCACATTTAAACCCCATTACACCAACACCTTTTTTTGAATAGCTCACAGGTCCTTGAGAGGAATGACTTGCATAGGTCAGACATTCATATGCATACAGGATTCATGCTACAGTGTACCTTGACAAGAAGCAGCAGGAAGAAAGAAGAAATAAAGTGGGGTGTAGACATTACTGGCTTAAGTGAATGTGCCATAGCATTGTGGTTACTGGACCATGAACAGCTCAGAGCTTTTCTACCTCTGTGTGTGTGTGTGTGTATGTGTGTGTGTGTGTCTTCTCCTCTCTCATGCACACATTCACACCCACACACAACTGTCACTGAGGCCTATTAGCACCCCTTCTGAGGTTCTGTTTGGCTTTTAGACTCAGGCACAGTAGACCTCCCCGTGAGGAGAGGACTAACACAATTTTTTCTAAGTTTCCGTTTTCCCCGATAAAGGTGAGCGGAGCAAAACTCAAAGAAATGCCACGTGTATGTCACAGAGACCAGCCGTCAGCAGCACTGTGGCAGTGAAATCACCCTGTTGTGAGAGATTGGAACAGGTTGGACTTAAGTGAATTATCCAACACACACTTGTGTGAACTCAAAGCGATCAATTCCACAATACCGTGATTGGAAGAGCTATGAGTGCATGAATAGCTTGCTTACATACTGTATGTGATCGTTTCTGCATGCATGTCGAAAAGTGAATCCTTGCCTGTGTTTGTGTGTTTATGAGGGTCTGCAGTGTTTTCTAAGCAAGACTTCTGGTGTAGGTGTTAGTGGAAGGAGAAAATATCAATATATTACAGGATTTCTTTTTTTTTCATACCAGTGTTATCTTTACTTTTCCCTCCTACATTACACCCCCATCAGCCTTGGATGATCAGCAATCAGCAATAAAGACCTCCATCCATGTCTCTATACGAGACATGAGACAAATTAACAGCACAAAACAATCCGTAGACTTGTCTCACAATTTTACAACATTCACATTTACCACACTGTCTGTTTTTTGTTTGTTTCTCTTTGTTTTTGTACACATCTGTAGGTGTGCATGCTTGTGTTCTCATGTTAGCATATATTTATTTGTGTATGTAAAAAGAGATGAAATGCAGCTGGATAGACAAGGGAAATGTGTTAGTCACAGCACCTAAGGCAGAGCATTTTCTGATGCCCAGCAAATGATTAGAAATGGTTTTTATTGACATTGTAAATGTGCTTTACACAGACAACGGGCTGCCAAGGGATAAAAGTCTCATGCTATCAAAGCCACGTGTGGCAGGCCTCCCACAATGCAGGACTATGCGTGTGTGCCAGTGTGCGTGAGTGCCCATATTTGAGAGTTTTTCATAGATTATCTTCTAATTACCCCCCTTGTGAATAAGCTATGGAATAGGAGACTGGCTATGCAATGTTAAGTATCTTTGGTTGTGAATTTTCTGCTTCGTCTATTTCCTTTTGATCTTCAGGAAAAAGTCATTAGTTTGCAAGTATTCTGCTCCCTTTCCACCCACCCTCTCATTCTTTTCCCATCTTTTACTTGTCCCTTGTGTCCCTTTATTTAGGAAACTTCTTTGGATCAGGGTGACTTAAATTGCTCACTTACATAACAAAAAGTAATAAAACATTCAAAATCATTTGAAGGATTTGTGGAGGAAAAAAAGGATTGTCCAGCAAGGACATTTCAGCTGATGGACTGAAGAAAGTAAAAGGCTGAAGATGGGAAGTTTTCCCTAAAAACTGATGTGGAAAATGAAGGGATCCATTCCAAAAGTGCATCGCAGAGAGAAAGATGAAATTACTTCTTCAAACCGTATGGTACAGGGAAAGATTAAAAGTCTACATGGATGTGGTTGTTTATCTTTCCGTGCACTTCGCAGACAGGTTGAAGATAAGAAGATCATAAACACTGGATGGAGAGCGACCATTAGATGGTAATTGGCTGACCAGATGCTCTTTATGCTGCATACAAATTACAGTCTTTAACTTCACCATGCCTCTGACTTTTCTCTGTCATTACTGGTTAGCATATATCCAATTGGAGCCATCATTCACCCATAAATTCAAATAATTTTTTTAAGCCATGCTGTACCCTTTTCCCAAGCCCGCCGCCACCCCTCATATTAATGTTATGATGTGTAGTTGTGACACTTCAATGTTCATAAGTGATTTTGTTGTCTCTGTAATCGAGCTTATCTTATCCAGTGCTCAAAGTGATGTTTCAGTGAAAACATTCAAAGCTAAAGTCGGAGCCGTTTGCTTGATATTTCAGGGTTACTCAAATCACTTTCCAAGTCTTTTTAGACAGGGTGCCAAACTGTGTCAATGCCAAGAGAAGCATTAGCAGACCCTGCACACTCTCCACACACACCCCCATCCCCCAAATGGATATTAATAAACCCCGCTCTGTCTAGCTTCTACTCTCCTCACAGATCCCACTTCTTCCTCTGCATCTTCTTTAATCCCCTCCTATCTTGCACTCCATCCTCCTTTTCGTTTTCTACTTCCAGTCCTTTTCCCCTTAAGTGTCAATAACTCTTGCTTGCCACAAACACACACACGTGCACGCACATATCCGCACAGCAGTAGTTGCAGTGTCAGGCTTTCCACGGGGGCCGGTATAGTTATATAGTAGACTCTGTGGGTTTAGTAAAATCCTCATTAGGACGTAGTGTAGGTGTGAGTATCCCTGCCGCTGTCTCAGAACAAACTGCTTACCTAAACAGAATACTCAAAACAAATGCAGCTGCACATGCATCAAACAAAAAGGAGAGATAGCCACTTACATAAAGCATGTTCAGTTAAGATGCAGACACCATACACCCGGCCTGCTTTCCAGTTCACCTAACAGACGATGCTTGTGCTGTTGTGTGATGATGTTGAGAGCCAGATCTTCCCCTGATTTATGTCTGTCATTGTGGCAAAATGTTCCAAAATAACAGAACCTGGAATGCTCAGCATTCAAGTAAACCAGGTAATGTTTAAGCAGATGTCTAGATGTTAAAAAACAACTTAAGCATCCAAGTCAATTTCCATCCATGTATGTGGGTTAAGTGAGGTCAGGTGGAGCTACAGGACCTCTGCATGTCAAACCTTGATGTTTGGTAACCTTGATTTTTCCTGCAATATGTAATTAATTAAATGTGTCAGAAAAACACCAGAGCAGATTTTTTGTCTCTATTCAACAAAAACAAGGCTGTTAATTTAACTTTGGCTTTGGCAAAGGACAGTACTCAGCTAGAATACAGTATTTATGGTGAGAATCTCACTAATGAAAGCATTAAACCAAGCATGGTATCAGCATGAGATGGAGCTTTTTAGCATTTGCATGAAAGGAGGAAAATAGGTTGGTAACCATTAGGTTTGGTAAATGAGTATCTAATGAATGAGCCTTTGAGCCTCAATGAAACTACCTGTAGTAGTTTTTAACATAGGTTGAAAAAATATTAATTAATTCTTGACTTGTACTGTTAACATTTTCCAAGGTACAGGATCTGGTTCTTCTGATGCTGTGCAATATAAACAAATTGAGAAGTGAGGGATATTGACATTAAAAACTAAGTCAGGCCTTCCTTTTTGACATATAAACTCAAAACAGGAGGCATGACACAGCGATAGAGCCAAGTGATATTGAGCTTCGCTGAACAAGCGATGGGACATGTTCATATTTCTCTAAACAACTTCAAACAGATCAATACATCAAAAACCAGATCCCCAAAAACCAAATCTATTGGAGAAAAGCAGTGCAGAGAATTAATGGTATTTGATGATCACATCATAAAATGTGTAAGTATGTTGAGTCTCAGATGATGACAAGCCAAAAGGATTTCCAAAGATTTTGCATGCTCTCTGTTGCCATTTAAGCCTGCTATTCTGTCACAGAGTTCATGCATGGAAGTCCAGCCAAAGACTCAATGGGTGTTAAATATGATTTTCATAGACCTAAATTTTTCTTCTCTTTGTTCAATCTTTCATGTTGAATTAATCCAATAGATCATTCATTTTCGGTTTTTATTTCCTATGTCTGTTTCTTTTTATATGTCTGTGTCCAGTAAAATGCTTACATTAGGTATCTGTGCTGTTTGTAGGGTTTCTGTATTTACTGTTAATGCTGTCAAGTTGATGAAGATGATACCTTGCAGCATACTAATCTGTGTGCGTGTCCTTTTTTTGAGCTGTTATGTTATAAGCTATGCTGGCTGCTACTCTTGATTAGTTCTGACTTAAAAAATGTCTACAGTCTTCATTAGTTATACATAACATCAGCAAAATTATGTTGATGTTTAAATTCTTCCAATATAATGGGCCATGTTTTGAGGCATGTCTGACTGCATCTGCCTAATTACAGCTGATAGCTCCACATGAGAGCATGCATTGAGCATGTTAGCAGAGCACTGTGACTAATGATGGCTCTATCTATTCAAGAGAATAGAGCCAGATGTTTAGTTACACTTTACAAGGTAAGGCTGCCTCATCTCTGTGAGTGACTGTGAGGAACACCTGTTCAGACTCCATGTTATGAAAAGCGCTCTCATGAGAAACATGCAGACAGTAAAATGAGCATGCATTTAAATGCACTGAGGGTTCTCTGCATCTCTCTCACTTTTCCACTCACACATACACTCATACTTGAAGGGCTGCTCTTTTGGCTAAAAGACCTCATTACACGGGTGGATGGACCATCGACCCCTTAGTGGCAGAATTAAAGAAATCTCCCTTTTCTTCTCTTTCCTCCAGTGTGTGTGACATGATGTCCTGGAGTTATTTACCTGCTCTCTGTAGCATGACGGCTAATCTCACCTACAGCCCCTCGACTTGCTGCAATACAACTAAAATGTCTGCTGCAAATTTAGGTGAAAGATCGTGATTTTTGCATGAGTGGAAAGCTTCTCTGTGACTGCTGTCATTGCAAAGGAAATACCGAAATACTCCATGCTTAAAATGTTTGATCAACGCGATGTTAAAAAACTAGCTGAAATTATCATATTAACTCACATCCACACGGGCTTTAAGATTTTCCAGTTTGGAGAGAGCTTGTTGGGGAGAGCTTTCTCTTATAACACAAGAGAGGAAAAGATGTGGGAGTTTTTAGACAAGAGGGAGGAGGATTGAGTAACAATAGATGCAGGTCTAGCATGAATTATCCAGCTTTAAAGAGGTGTAAACACTGACTCACTGGAGAACCAGTTTTATGTTATTTCTTTAAAAATATGATCAAATTATTTAATATTTCTCCATCAATATACAGCAAATGTCAACTTCAATATATCCATTTGAACATACAAGAAAAATATCAAGAAATGCAACAGTTTACCACCATCCCACATATAATCCTCTCTACTGCAAGCACCACGCAGAGACGTGTGCTTGTTGGCCAGCACGTCCCTTCACACTAACCAGCTTAGAGCATGTATGGTACACAGAGTACAGACAGGTGACTCACCTGTCTGTGCCCTTATAAAACTCCCCCATTTCAATTATATTAAGGCTTGACGTTATGCATCATTGAGGAGGCGGTTGCTTTGAGTGACGGATAAGTGTTGAGGTTGCACTGACGTCATCACCCAATAGATGTGCTTCACGTTGTCGTGTTCTTAGTCACATCAAGGCGCTGCACGTCACTTCTGCCATCAAAAACCCAAGTTGGCAACAACCACATGGTAGCATTAAGGTTTTACAACTCTAGTCCACAAGCAGTGGGTGATGTCACATCTCATCAAACCATTCAGAGATTTAGAATGCCCTGTGCCTGCAGGCATCGTCATCCTGGTACAGACCGCTCTCATCTCTACAGAAATTTTTCAGCTGATATGTGATCACACCGTATGGCTTTGATTTACATTAACTCTGAAGGGGAAAGTCTTCTCATACTGTGCCATGCTGGCAAATTGAACTTCACTGCATAACAGAGCAAAATATCCCTTTTCTTCTACACCCTTAAAGTTGCCTTAAAGAGGATCTATGCAAGTCTCTGTGCAACATTATCATAGTCATAAAGCAGCTTCGAAATAATTGTTTTGCTTGACTGACCTGTTCTGATGAAAAGCGGACATTTCCTCCTCTGTCGGATCTCCCCCTACCAGAAACAGCGCTTGTAGTTTATCCCATTGACGCTCACGTTTGTTTTGGTTTGGAAGTCTCGCGATACACGAGACTACCGCTATAAGGCCGGTCGTAAATCCGTTTGGACAAATATGCATGTTCCATCTGCGATTCGATTTTTTCTTTGATAATTACTTATACTACAAGCCTTTGAAGCCATGGTGACTCGCTGCTGCCTGTTAAAAAAAAACATAAGTTGCCTCTGTTTACAACATTCTTCTTCGTCTGTCGCCTTTTTTTGCTATGGAGCTCCTCCTACAGCTTTGGGGTGCGCACTGCATGGTAAACATTAGGGGTGGGACAATACATCGATCTGTATTGATACATCGATCATATGGTCAATGATTCAATGATATCGATGTAAAATCCTAATATCGGACAAAAATCGATAGAGTACCCAGTTATCAAACACACTTTTATATTGAAAATATTTTCTTTTAAACTAAATGTTAATGCCAGAGGTCATTTAAAAAGAAAGTTTAAATGATGATCTAGGTGCTTTTAGTGATGAATGGAAATAATTGTGATCAATCACTCATTATATTGCTTTATATCGTTTCATATTTATCGGAGGATCCTAG
>JAVQJG010043628.1:0-19851 GCA_036024015.1 Craterocephalus amniculus | reverse complement strand
CAAGCGGACCAAAGGAGCTTGAGCTGGCACGGGTCAAAGCAGTCATTAGTTGCTTAGAGAACACACGGCACTTGGGAATATGTATCAGTATCAATAATTATTCATCACTGTGATGTACTGAGCCCCACAAAATCACTTCTTGAGCCTCTTCTCAATCATTTCGTATCTGGATCACTGCCGTATCCATCCATCATTATGTTCAAATAGCCATCATTGAAAACTATCTTTAGCTAAGCAAATTCAACACGGAAATGAAGATAATTCTAAGAGGAGACTGTCCTTGATTCTGGCGGCATTTAAAACTAATGCATGAGTAAAGAATCTTGGTGTAGTGCGATTTCCCTTAATTGTTTAAAACTGAGCTAAAGGCTGTTGTTTCACATCCTTTGATTAATCTACCACTGTAGCCAATCTGATTAAACTGGTCTCAACTTCCAGTCAACATGCTTTTTTTTCCTCTTATTTTTTCTGGGGTTTTTTATTGTCTTTGCTGCCAGTCATGGGGAGAACAGTTCTGAAAAATGAATTTAAAATGACAGGAGACCTGAGAATGAGCACCAAATCATTGGTGCTCATTCTTAATATAACAAACACCATATCGATGTTTAATGGGATGTATGCTTATTTGCTTATTTGACATGTGTGATGTAGCCTAAAGCACTTGTGATTGCTTTGGATTAGGAAATGTAAGGAATGGACAAGGTTTTATCTCAATTTTACATTACCTGCTTTCTTATGAGATACAGGATGATCTGGTGATCTCCAACACAATGCAATACCAGAACTTAAGTATTATTGCCTGTCATGTAACTAAAGCCAGGCAGCTTACTGCTGAGCCAGATTGCTACTTAGGTACTGATGTCAGCTAATGCGGGAAAAAATATTTGTTTGAAATAGAAAAAGCCATAAACATCCATTTTGCATCCAACAGGCTCTGCCAATCCCCCCGCTTCCCCTCACAAATGTGTGCAAAAAAGAACATGCATGTTTTCATACACAGTAAGTGAAATTGTCTGGCTGGCAAGCTGTCATGCAAAGAGCTCTACTTCACATACAAAGATTTCTCTCTGATCTGGCAATTATGGATCATCCCACCTCACCCCCCTAGCCCTCTCTTTCTCTCGGTCTTAGTGATCTTCTGATTGCACACTGAGGGAGACAAGCAGTACAAGAACCCTTCAATCTGGCTCTTAACTGAGAAAAAGCTGAAAATGTATTCAGTTCCCTCGGCTTCACGACTACTGAACAATGTAGAATGGTTAGGAAATTGTATCGATAACAGGGCTGGCTGTAATAGGGCCTTTTAACTGATGCAGATTAGGCTTAAAATGAAAAATGCCCTCCAATAAAATTATCTCTGTTCAATTTGAAGTGGTTCAAACCAACAATCTGAGCATTAACTATGTTGGCTTTCTGATACATTTATTTATTACATAAAACCTTTTGCAATCATTTTTGAAAAAACAAATCCTAGCTACACAATTTCTGAGATGTATACTGTAAATGATTCAAATGAGTTCACACAACTAATGTTTGACTTTTTATGCAGTCTTCAATATCATATAGTACTGCACAGCCACATACTTACATCATCTAGCAGACTTAACTCTACAGAATCAGTTTTACATCATTTGAAGAAATCTGAGGCAACAGTAAAATATAAACACTGACCAAGACACCAAAAGAGCTCTGCATCATTTAACAATACACTGAATCTGCTGTTGCAGTGATGCAGAGGAGAGGGAATGTCTTGTTCCTGCAAAATGATCTCTTGTATACATCCATTTGATGAAGGGACCAATCAATAGCATTCACTAATACCTTTGCCCTATTTGTCTTTTTGGTTGGTTCATTACTTCATTAAAGAGCCTCACAAAGGAGAAATTATTCAAATCTGACTGTGCAACAATCACACCTTTTTTTTTCAAACGTGTGAAATCCCTTAAGCTAAAAACACAGAAGGGACATTTATAAGCCTTTTAGTTTGACCTTTGAGTCTCATTATTCAGAAAATGTATTGTAATTATACAACACTAGTCAAACGTTTGTTAATCTACATAGGCAATTTTAAGGAGCAGTCTGAAAATATATTGGATTTGCTTGTAAAATCTAGGCCAGGCCAAAATAACAGCTATAACATGTCATTAAGTTGTTCATGTAACATTAAATCAATGTCATGACAATTTCAGGCCACTATTCCTCAGAGACTAGCCTCTTTTAATACCAGTGTTTTTGTAAGAGTGGGATACACGAACCAATAATCATACTATGTACATAGAGAATCCTGTTATCATTAGACCATAAAAAAACACAATTAGTCTATTTACATACTGTTGTAAATCTGCAATAAAATCTGCAGGCTCGTATACTGTTTTAGAAAGGATCACCAATATCGACTTACTTGAAAGTGCACAGAACCAATATTAATGTAAACAACAGAATATGATGCAGCCATATCATGACTGACAATAAAGAAGAACTATGCTGCATGCGCTATGCTGTAGAAAAAAGAAATGGGAAAAGAACAATAAATATACAGTAAAAAGATTAATGGTTTAACGCAGAGATAGAAGCCATACTGGCTGCTGAAAGAACAATTATTGGATACCTGTCTTCAGCTCAAATGTAAATAAGAATGGGTTGATTCCTCGGTTGTCAGATACCACAAAACAGAGAAGCTCAGACTCAAATTCACTGCAAAAAATATTTCAACCTCTACAATGTTTTTAATCTTCTACGAAGTCTTGCAATCATATATTTTCTAGAGACTGTTGTTGTAGAAAAGTCAAGTGACATTAATTCTTCTCTGAGATGTAAAGCTGCAAGGAAAACCTTGAAACTTCAGATTTTTTTAAATTACAACATTTTTTGCTATGCCAACATCTCTGTTGCACCAATTTTAGATGGTAGGAGAAGTAAATTGAAATATTTAAATATAGAAAATAGCTTGAATCTTCCCTTGACAAAAACATAAAACAAGACAATTAAACAGCCAAAACACTATTCCATGTACTGCACAAGACATCTAATTATTTTAGGATACAGGATGTTGATTACATGTAGCACACGCATGCTTACACAATTGCAAGCACACACCGGGACACACAATCACACACACACGCAATGTGTCGGCTGGTGAGAGATGTTTCTTCCTCATACTAAGTGGTGATGAGCTGTTTTAGGCATGCATTAAAAATTCAGAAGTCTCTCTTAGCAACATTTGCCCTACATACAGTGCACACACACACATGCTCACACACACATCCCAGCATTATTTATGGTGCACACATGTGAGCAGAAATGAAAACACAAATATAAAGTGCAATCTGGTACACTCAGCCCAACATAGCTGATGTCTTAGCAGAAAGAATTTAGAAATTGGGTTTTTAATATGATGAAGATGCTCAGAGATTTAGCCCCTCAATCAAATAACTGATTACATTATTTGACTTTAATACTGACTTGTAATTGTCTTTTTTTTTCCCTTTTCACATTTTGCCTTTTAGCATTTTTAGGGTTAATCACAAAGCCAACTGCATGTGTTTGTGCACGTCTCCCTGCACATCTGTCAAAATGTTGACAAAATCTGTGTTCTAGTGTATTTACATTTCCAGTACAAGTACACATGCATTCCAACTAGGTGTTTGTGTGCCGGTGTCCTTGAAGAAGACACATTGCTGTACACATCTCCACAGCAAGCAGGTCAACACCTCAGTTCACCTATCCATTTTCATTAGACATTAATGACAGGACTGGAGAAATGGATGGGTCAGAGACAAAGAGAAGGATTGAAAGAGTGAAAGGATATAGTTATGCTCAAACCACTATCTGCTATCCTAAATCATAAAACTCCATCCGCTTGTATTACACAACACTTCCACTACTGTACAGTAGTAGACGTTGTCAGAAACAGCGCAGATGTGTCCAGTTTCTCACCATCAACATTTCATACGGCTTTTTCACACAGGATTTATGAGACTGACGTACAAGAGGTCTGAGCAGGAAAAATGGGGCATAAAAGCATGTTTTTCACTTGAGATTTCGCCTCATCGCAGTGGAGCCCAGTCAGTGTGGGCTCCAACACCTCTGCCAAGCCATCTCTATCTGCAAAGTCTTTGAGGCACCTGTTCATTCTGGCAGTATCCATATGTCTGCGTGCTGCTCTCTTCCAATTGCAAAAGGAGTTCAACTCGCCTCAGAGGCGTAATTTCATTCTTGCTGCCTTCACCGTGACTTTTCATTCAATAGTGTGGGTCAGCCAGTGGAAAGAGTCAAGTAGATATGTTTTTTCCTTTATAAATATTGGTAGAACTATGTTAGAATATTATTAAAATAATTAACAGAGGTAAAGAATTACTGAAACTTAAATTTCATAATTGTGAAAACCCTGAGATAAAAACTGACGAAGATGCACAAGTTTAGGATGATTTCGCTTCTGTATGCATTTACTTCCATAGATCCTTCATGACACCACATGATCATAAATGCTGGGCTTACAGAATAATAAAAGGACAACAGAGGGGATGTCACATGTAACTGAATAGCCAGACAGTGTCAAAGTCAATAATCAGCCCACCTACACAGGATACCATTGATTTGGCAATGCTTTTGCATATTCTTGATACTGTACACTACTGTAGATGTTAATTTACAATTTAATAACATTTCTCTTTCAGAATCATAAAGCCTGCAAGGCTGGTTGCATCAATCCATCACCATTGTCCTCAATGTCTGGCCCACTTTAAGAGCAGTTTGGTTTCTGAGCCTATCATCTTGCTTTGGGATCATGCCGTAATTTGTGACCTCTAAAACAGCAAGCGCTTTATTCTGTGACAAACACTGTGACACTCCTAGTAAATCTTGCACCATACTGGCAGTAATATTGCCTAACACACTGTGTGTGTCATAAAAGAGTGTCAATCTATGATATCGTAGAAAACTCATCCTCTTCCTGGTGTGCAAAAGCTGGAACAAATTGGATCGGGGCATTTGCAGATGGGAGAAAAGAGTAAAATGCAGAAATGCACTCAATGCTTGAGTTCCCCACAAGCAAAAGAATCACTTCATTGGAAACATCTGTAAGTGAAGTACAACAGGCAATTACAAGCCTGTGTGGTACTTTTTTTCTTTTTGGTCACTTTAAGATGTAATCCAGTGTTAGTTAAGTCTTAAGCGTTGGATTTTGCTTGTAAAAGATGTAATACACTGCATGGTTTATATTAAGTGAGCTCTGGAAAAATAAATCCCAATTGTCTGACGATTGAAGTGCCATCAGGGAACAGAATCCTCTCCTGGTGATAGTGAAAGCAATTTTCTAAATGGCTTATTGGTAGGTTAATCTTAAATCTATCTGTACAGTTTTAGTCCAAAGGAAAGAAAAGACTTCAAATACATGAATTCACAGAAGCAGCAATTCACCTCGTCTGAGTAAATAACTGAATAAAGTTTCTAAAAGAAACTATAGTTGAACACAAAGCCTGAAAGTAAACAACTGTTATCTTCCATGCAGATTATTATCTCATTAATCTGTTTAATGTTAGAGCAGTGCCGGATTAAGGTGTCTCAGCAGTGGGCCATTTCATTCTCCCCCTCTCTTAATTATCTAATGTAGCAACAGATTTAATAGTGAAGAAATACACCACAATACACCCCCCTTTTGCTTCCTTTCTGTTCCATTAATGTCAGTAAAAAAAAGAAGGAAGAAAAATTGGAGGCTCAATGGGAGGCTATGTGTAAATCTGTGTAAGAACATTTTCATAAATGCCCTGTGTTCTGTAAGAGAAAAGCAGGTTCTCATCAAAATTATGCCACATTGCAACTCCAAATCACCAAAATAATATCCTTCCATTTGTATGGGCCATTGTCTTTGTCAGGTAAATTGATGCAAGAGACACACAAGCAGACTAAAAATAGAAGCTGCCTTACCTTTCTGTACACTATCATGTTGGGGGACTCATCCGCTACCCCATTGGTCCCCTGCCCGCTGCTGTTAGTCTGTGCCATGATCCAGTGAGTAAATCTGCCACAGGAAATGTCAGGTGCTCCTGTTGTGGACAGAGTGGATATTTTAGTCCACCAGACGAAACAATGCCGCCTGAATGTGGCTCCTGCCTACCTTTGGCAAGAGGATGATCATTAACATAACTTGTGGGCCCAGATCATGTTTTAACACGTTTGGTATTTTCACACAGTGCAGAAAGTGTAGACCTCACAATCTGGCAACACATGTGAACATTTAACAAGCGGTCGTCTTTTTTTTCTATAAATGGTGGCTGATTATATGCTAAATAGCCCTATTGTTTTTTGTTTGGTGTAAGTTCCCAATGAATGAGGCAATAGTTCAACTTGGGAGGAAAAAATACATGTATCTATAATTACTCTTTTCACAGACAGATTTATGAGTGCGTGAAGCAGTTGTTTGTTTGACTGTTTGTTGACATTAGAGAATCTCCATGCACTACACAGCACCCACTATGAATGCACCCTATAATGAAAAAAGCAGGATAAGGTGAGGTGAAAACCGGGAACGTGACAGCGGTAAATGCAGCAGAACAACATACTGTCTCTAAAGGAAGTGGAATACTCTACAATCCAGCTTGGATACAACAGATTGTGTAGAGATACGGATACCATATGCATGTTGCAGCTTTATTATTCTTTCCTCCCAATGACACCCACTCGGCATCCTTGCGAGGTTTAGTCTGCATCACTACATAGCCTATAGCATTCACACAGCGAAGTCATGTAACCTGCTCTTAACATGAGGCCGTTAGCGCTTCCAGTGTGGCTTTTTAATCACCAGGACCACGTTTCAGTACCTTGGACAGCAACCGCGAAACGCCCGAGTCCGTTGTCGTCTTCTTCTCTCAAACAGCGCGTAAATACACAGAAAACACAGCCAGAGAAAACGGTCACCGGAGGAGAGAGAGGGGGGGGGGCTTACCTGAAAAAACACGCAGCCCGCTATAGGACTTCTGAATCGTTGCAGGGTGGAAGCCTGGTCCTAATCGTTCAGTTTGTCAACTGGCAGACATAGGAATGTGCGGGGTGTTCATTGGCAGCGCGAGGAGGCAAACATTCGGTGGACGCACGGTGTGATACAGCTCTGTCTCAGTTTCTCCTCTCCTCCCCTCACAACGATGCTCAGAAGCGCGGGCACGCCACATCGGAGCGCGGTGAGCGCGCATCGATCCATGGCCAATCGCGTGTGAGGAATAAATTACAACCCGTTTTGGAGACGAACTGCTATTATTCTACCTCAAATATTGCTGCTGGTCACTGTAGCGATACCTCTGGAAGCTTGATCCAGATTCAAGCAGACAGCTTATCAATATTTTAATAACTGCAATCTTCTTTAGAGGTCAGGAAGTCACACGTACAAATTTAAATGTCTTTTGCTTTGGCTAAGAAGGGGGAATTCTGATATTGAGGTCGACGCTGTTTTGGCAACTGAACGTGATTAGTGTTTAAAATGTTTCCCAGTCGATCCACGAAACATTGCTTGTGTTGAGTATGTCAGTTTCTACACTATGTAGACTACAAGAAGAATGATGTATCATTTATGAGGTAAAATGAACTGCATATCAAATTGATATTATGTCAAAGCATCTGTGGTTATAATAATGAAACCTGATTAATAGTGCTTCCTGATAATATTGGGAGCTATAAAAGTATGAAAATGTATTTCATCCTGCACTACCCTTCACATTTCACCCCAGCTTTGTGCTTTTAATTAAGAATTAGTTGTAACTTACTTAAAACAGAGTTTCATATGAATTACATAAATTACAACATAATACAAAACATGATCAACATGACAACATAATATGATCAGTGTCAGTTTCTGACAGTTGCATTATTGAGAGATGATTCACTTTGATATTAGGTCTTTCTTATAACAACAGGAATCCCAAACACATTAGTGCACTGATTTTGCAAAAAAGAAGTTTCTTTTAGACATTGTAAATTTATAGTTGTACCAGTTAAAGATAACTCAGTCCCCTCTCACAGCTCCGTTTTCTCATTTATATTCAACATTTGTACTCTGTGACAAGATCTGAGAAGCCATGTATATGATTGATGACAAAAATGTTAGAATTCTGCAATGAATTTAATATTTGGTGGCAGAAGGATACATTTAAAAAAATTTCTAAAAAGCTTTACTTTATCAAAATCTATGGCTGGAATCTCAAACTCCAGTCCTCATGGGCCAGAGTCCGGCAGGTTAAGTTGCTTCCCTCCTCAGAAATGGATCCTTCAGTTTGTTGTCGAGATCTTCACAATGACCCATTAATTTGAGTCAGATGTGTTTAGGTGAAGCATCTAAAACTGTTTGAGATCCCTGATTTATGGCTTTACAGAGGGCAATTAAAATGTGAAAACATTGTAATGATCAACATCATTAACCAGCTAAGTTCTTGCTCTGGAGGGTGATGACCGCTGGCAGGAATCTGACGGACATTTCAGTTGTTTCTTCACTATGATGGCAAGAAGGTGTGCAGTATGGTCTTTTATGTTTAGCAGCATGCTGCATTTTCTCTGTACAGTCAGTTTCAGTGGTTCCACAGTTGGCCAGTGTTATCACTTCCTCTGGCTCTAATTCTGCTGCACCAACAGTTGGATGCAGCAGATTACACCTTCCACCATAGATATGCAGCATTGTGGTAGACAGTGAACAATATCATCTTCCTTAAGAAGTAGAGCCTGCTCTATCCTTTTTTGTAGATGGCTTTTGTGTTACATTTGAACACAGAGGCTGAAGTCCCACTTACATTACTCTGCCTCTTTACACCTGTGCTTTACTTACTTCTTTTCTTCCTGAAATCCACAATCATCTTTTTTTTTGTTAAATGATCAATGTCAGGTGGACCCTTGTGAGGTTTGAAATACGAATCAGTACTTTTACTAAAGTACTACTACTTTTTTGGCAAAAGTTTTTAAACCACTGTGTAGTCCAAAGGACTAATCTTTGTCCTTTTTAATGCATCAGAGCAATTTATGACTTAAAAACCAAGAAGGAAGACAACTGGATGTTTACTGTACTGAATAAACTGTTTGATTATATATCTTCTTTTCTTTTTAAGACCGGTTGCAACTCTCCATTAATAAGTGGGTTTACATCATGGGTGCATTAACTTCTCTGCAGTCCACTTTTCCACTGATCTGTAAATGTGTACCTATAAAAGGCATGCTAGCATTACAGCTTTGTGAACATGAAGACTTACTAATACAGATCATAATGTTATAATCTTGTGGAGGAATATTTCCAGTTTTTTTAAAAATCTTTTTTTGGCTATCATTTATTTTACACCATTAATTATTATAATTCTTGTTTCTTTCAACAATTTTTTTTGGAAATGACTGAGACCATTTTCAAATGTCTCTGCATTCTGCCAAAACACACCCTTGTTGGTTTCATGCTAAATATATTCACTTGAGAAATTCTTAAAATAGGTGAGTTGTTTAAACTACTTTGAATAAACGCATTGCAGAGACAATTACACCTTTCATATTAGTAACAGTAGGACAGTTCCATTAGTGAAGTCTCGTAATGTATATTGTCTGTTTCCTATTCTGAAGTTTGGTTCGGCACCATGAACCAGTTTTGACTATGTAGGCTAATCAAGATTCACCCAGAGTTCACCTCTTTGGCCTCCATTTTTTAACCTGTTTAACCTTTAAACTAAATTTTGTAAACCAGGAAATAACTTTTAATCCACTTCATGGAAGCAACTCAAGCAAGTCAGAGTCAAACGTTTTGGTGCTAAAAGGGGCTTTTGCATAAGGGAATTATTCCCTCAGCCTATTTTTTCCCTATAAATTAGCTAGTTAAGTAATGTTCATGTAAGCCACAAATGTTCATGTATCCCACAATTTCAAGAAACTCATTCTTGCCATTATCTTAGCAGGTTGGGAGTTGCAATGATTTCTTATGTAGTTTTTCCAACACACCACTAACTGCAGAACAATTCAAAGTGTGACTGAAAAACATTTATTACGTCTCTATTGTAGCTTTCTAGTAGATACACAGTGGATATTAACATTTTGATTTTGGTTTACTGTACAAATCAGGGGTTTTTAGCAGAAGTATTCTTTTTTGTGATGATGAAAATAATAATGCAAGTATATGAGATATTTTAGAAGATGCCAGCTAAAAGTTTCTAAAGCTAAAACCAAATATGTTGGATTTGGATAAATGAACTTCCTGAGCAATACATATAAACTGCATCTGCTTTCTGTGGTACAGTAAAAACTCCATTCTCATGTTTCTTTATTGATTTTACCCTGCCCTTTATTTATTACCACTATTGAGCATTTTCATGCTTCTTGAAGGATGTCCAGTCCCACTCCAAAAGGACCAGCGTCCTGCAGGTCTTAGAAGATTTCCTCCTGCAGCACACCTGACTCAATAGATAATTAGCAGACTTATGCACTCCTTGATGTCAAGCTCTGCACAGGTCTGAATCAGAAACATCTAAAACCTGCAGGACGTCATCTCTCGAGGGCCAAGATTGGGGATCCTTATTGTAAACTATTATTGTTCTTTAGAGAAATCCAATTACTGATTTTAAGATATATTTGGTAAATTATCTTATTTTGTTTCATGAAATGCTAGTTTTAATGTTCAGTCTCTGTGTTGCAATAAAGAAAAAAATTCTTTGTAGAATATGTAAAAATACAACAAAGCAGAAACACTCCTTTGTTAAAGAATTTCACAAAACAAAAGTGTACCCAATTATACTTGTATAATTAGGAGTGTGTGTATAACCCATTCAGGCCTTTTGTTATAGATGTAGTATGTAGTTATCATTGTTCACTGACAATCTTAAACTGATTGTCAGTGAACAATGAACAGAGAACAATAATAAAGTTGTATTGATTTGAACTGTTGTTAATAAAGCTCAGTTACTTTCTTTTCATAAACAATACTGCACAAATCTATTAAATCAAAATATTAAAAACTACTTTGGCATTCATATTTTTGAATAATTGTTTTAAGCAAGGATCATTTAAAGTGTTATCACTTATCTAACAGCATAACTGAGTTACTTTAACATTTTGTAGCCTACATCACAATTCATAAAGTAAACCTCTTAGATGAGTATAGAAAGAAAAGGATCATTTTCAGAAATCTGGTGATGAGGAATACTACATTTAAAAAGAAAACTGGAAATGTAAAACATTTTGAATGTGAATAGACGTTGCATTTTCTTTTTTATCACGTCTGTTTCACATATCCTTTCTATTGCGAACGGCCCCTTTTAATAGCTTCGTCCAAAACTCCAACTCCCACAATGCCCCAGTCTATTCTTCGTTGTCGAACAAAAACGCGGAAACAAAAGAAGTAATCAGTTTGTAAATACAAATAACACCGAGTCCGCATAAAGTGAGGGTAGTTGTAGCTGACAGCTGTCAAAGTTAGCACTGTAGCTTCCCATAGCCTCTCTGGAAGACTTGCCATGGCGTTGAAGAGAATACAAAAGGTGAGTCTTTCTCTAATTTGTTTAATGTACAGAAGAGGTTGGGGCTATGCGGAAACGCCTCTGTAACGTTAGCGAGTCAATAATAGCATTTTTGCTAACGAGTCGGTTACCGTTTTGAAGTTCCGTTTTAAAGTAATTTTCAAGAAATATTTTAACTGTCAGCAAGTACATTTGATCAGTGTCGTTATCCTCCCATCGTTGGTAGTTGGTTAAGCTGTGAAACTTTTGACTGATTAATCTTTACTAAGCCTTATTTACCGTTTTCTTGACGTTATTTGTTATGTATCTGTCGCCCTCTTAGAGGCTGGTGAACCACTGGAAACAACTATGAAAATAAGTCCGAGGTTGTGCTGTATTGTCTTTGTGGTTGAGAGGGACTTATTTCGTGATGTATTGGACTGTCAATAAACTGACCCCAACCCTTCAGCTAATTTTGCTATCAGCGAAAGGGCCGAGAAAACCAGTAATGACAAAGCACTTCAAACCGTATTTCGGCGATTCAGTATAAGTTCTTTTCGCTCTTTGTTGGTCGTTTGCTTATATTAGTTTAAAAAACAAAATCCATTAACGTGCAACATTTTAAGAAATGCGCTGTACTGTGGTGGAATCTTGAAGTACTCTTTGCTTATTTGACAGGAGTTAAATGACTTACAGAGGGACCCTCCAGCTTCATGTTCAGCTGGACCTGTAGGGGAAGACAGTAAGTTTGAGGATGTACACCTATTAGTGGTTATACAAACCTTAAATATGTATATATTTGTGACCGTTTCAATCCTAAATTTATTTTCATGCCTTCTTTACTATATTGTAAAATAAGCCTTGTGCTTAATAATGTTGTTTTTTATTTGTCTTTTCCAAGTGTTTCACTGGCAAGCTACCATCACAGGACCGGTAAGTGTTTTCTGGTTTCTAAATTTGTTTTCTGATTTTTTTTTTCCTTTCTTTTTTTTAACCGAGTTGCTTCTGGATCATTAGACAATAGTGGTTTTTGTTTGCTTTACAGCCCTTTCTATTATGTATGGAGAGCTCAGACTGGCACACTTTACGTTACTGTTATTGGCTGAGGCCAACAGTTTTACTGAGACATTTATTTGGATACTTTAGCAATAATTTGCTCCTCTGTTTCAGAATGACAGTCCTTATCATGGTGGAGTTTTCTTCCTTTCTGTCCATTTCCCTACTGACTATCCCTTTAAACCACCAAAGGTAAGAATTTTTTTAGACCGCATATTATTTTTTAGACAGTTTCGTAAGCAAAGTATTGATCACGGGTGTAAATTGTTGTGTGAGCGTGTGTCTGCTGACACAGATCCAACTGCCTCTATAAACAACTTTTTTTCATGAGTGTTTGTTTCCTTAGGTCGCCTTTACAACGAAAATCTATCACCCAAACATAAACAGCAACGGTAGCATTTGCCTTGACATCTTAAGGTCACAATGGTCTCCAGCCCTCACAATATCAAAAGGTATGTAAAATCTACATTTTATCTTGGGGAAAAAAATCCTGTAAAGATCACAGAAGAACTGCACAGAAACTGTGTTGAGGTCACAATATATGTTATTGATAGACATATGTCTGAGGTAAATCAAAACAATGGATAGAAATTACATGTTATTCAATCAGACATAATCCATTCTCACACCTGAACACTGGAAATTTCAGGAGAATGTTTAGCCCAATTTTCCTTGTTGTGGCTTTTCACATATGCACCTCAGATCAGAAGGTTCTGTGCTTAAGATGTACAGTACTGTTTCAGCTAGAAATACTAGTCTTGAGTGCACACAAAATAGGACATGAATGCCTTAAATAATCTGTTCTGTTTTGTTCACAGCACGTTGACAAAAGCAGATAAGGTTCTTTAATGACTGTTTTTGTGTTTATATCAATACCACATGCACTTGAACATTTATTATAGATGTATTGGAAAGCACATACAGGCCAGCATGGTATTAACAAACTGGTACTAGCACAATGCTGTGGAAGATAAATAGTGCACTCTGTCTGATCGCAGCAGTCATAAACTTTTTATTATCACTTCTGTCAGCTCGTGCCTCATTTAAATAACCACAGTCATTGTGCCGTCTATGAGTTAATATATTGATGCAATATTTGTATACTTTGATACCTATTAATATTAGGCAAGTTACCACAACAATGGGTAACTCCTTTTAAGTTTTCCATCATGCTTTTAGGACACTGTAAACTTGAGCAAGATTTCAGTCACTTTGACTTCTGAAGTAAATGTTATCCCACTCAATTATCCACTGGAGATTTTACTAGACAGCTGAAGTGAGTTTTACCAACATGTCAGGTGTAAATATTGCAGAAATTCATGTTCTGACAAGGCACCCTTTCAGGGCATTTCAGGAAAAATCTCGGAACTGCATTATCCGGAAATGGCATCAACACTCCTTTTTGTTAAGCTATTCACCTATTCTGGATTCTCTGAGATTTCCACCATCAAGGAAGACAGAAAACAGTATCATTAACATTATTAAGCACCTCATCTTAACTGAAGTATTTTTTACTGGATGGACAGAGTAATGACAACCTCTTTTTTTTTTTTCTTTGAGGATATATATGCAAACACATATAAAATCAGTAAATCAATTAGATGACATATAGAGAATTTACTAATCTTTTTTCCTCTTTTTCCCCAGTTTTATTATCCATATGCTCCTTGCTATGTGATCCAAATCCAGATGATCCCCTGGTTCCCGACATTGCGCATATCTACAAGTCAGACAGACAGAAGTGAGTATCAACCCCAGTACACTGTACAATTTGGGAAAACTAATCAAATACACTTTTTTTTAAATCTAATTTTATTTTTTCTTTAAGGTACAACAAACTGGCGAGAGAATGGACCCAGAGGTATGCAATGTGACAAAGAAATGTTTGAGAAACTGTGATGCCTCCCAGAACACCTCAACATATGACAGTACTGTTCAACTGCTTTATCCACACTGGCTATAGCCGAGGTGTTCAATATGCTTAAAGCACTTTCTCTACTGAGATTTTACTTGACTTAACTGTTTATTTTATTTTTACCATTATTTAGGCATTATTGTTAGTATTTTGGTTGGTAGATGTGCTGAGATGGAGTGCTTGTGTTTTTCTTTTAATATATTTCTTTTGTATAAGACTGAACTGAATTTATTTTTCATTATTTTGAATTAAAAGCATTCAGCAAAAAATGAATACTGTGTTATTTGTATTCATTGTTGTTGAGAAAACTGAAATAAGAAATTGTCTTGTAATACAGCACATGGTACAAGAATATGTTCCCCTTTTAACAAGCATAGGTTCCTAGTTTATAATTCAGATGACCACTAGGTGGCAGCAAATACTTCGTACTGACCACCTTCAAGAGATACTCCGTCCAAAGGACAGCCTAATGTTTATGTTTGTGTTCTATTTAATTCAGGTTCATTTGTTAAATGGTTGCCCATGTAGTTTGTGGTAATTGTAGAGTCTTAATTAAGTGATTAAATGATAAGGAATATTGTGTAAACTGAAATTAGATAAATTTTTCCTCTCATCACAGTGTGCTGAAGTTACTGAATGATCAGCAAAAGAACAGCTCCAGTTTCCTTTAGAAATTTTCATAATGAAATGTAATTTATGGATTACTAGGTTTTTGATATTAACCACCTTCTTCTGGTTCATCATATTATATACTAAAATGCCAAGCAACCGCAATGCTGTTAAACTGTACCTGGTGTACTAATTATTATACAGTAACATGAGTGTTGTCTTCTAATTCTTTTATGTTGATATTGTTTTGTTTTTATATAACACTAGACAGAGAAAAATTTAGTCATTTTGATGTTACTAGGCTATTCTTTGACATGAAGGTGTTCATCCTTCACATATTTTGGTTTAGGTAAAGCACTCAAATATCAAGACACAACTGCTTTAGAAACTCTGGTTTTCCCCGTTAATTCCGGGTGCTAAGATTAAGTTAGTTCATGCATTTTCCTTTAACTAAAAGTGTGATGAGAAAGTCATAATGTTGTATTGGCTTTCCACAAGATGATAGCTCCAGTTATTTTTATCCTAACAAGTCAGACCAAGTCGCAACTCAAATTAAGTCAAATGTGAAGAATAACAATGCTGCTGAAAATACTACTCCGCACCTGATGTAAAAAGAAAAAAGAAGTGGTGAGAAAAGGACTGATACTCTTTACCATTGGTAAAAGATTTCATAATTCAGGGGTCCTTTAAATGCAAAGGTACTACATGAAAAATCCTATAATGAATGTAAACAAATACAGCTAAATGAAGATGAAATATAAAAAACTAACTGATTTTGTCTGATATACATACTTACAAATACTATGCACATATTCAGATTTTGAATGCTGAAGCAAACACCACCATTGTAACTAGTTACTATTGTACTTTGCTCAAAGTTTTACATTCATGTAAACTGGGGGATTTGTGTCATGATTAATGCAAAAAATTAAATCAAAGTTCTGACCCACAAACTTGTTTTCTGGTTTTGTTTTTTCTCTCATTTCCTCTAAGATCAGTAAACATTTCATTAAACATTTTTAATAACATTTCCAGCTGAAATTAGTAGGCCAGCTAACACCATTAAAAGAGCACAACAACCTTGCAATATTTTTCTTTGTTCAGATTGAACATGGCATGACTGGTGTCTTGTGTTACTTTAAAAGGGCAAGCCTACAACTTTTGGGGGGAAGTGGGCTGTGGCTGATGTATGTTAGTTAGGAAACGGTTACATTTCAAAGTAGGCTTTTGGTTGTTTTGGTTTCCCTTTCCTGTATAACTATCCTTCAAACACTCAGGATGTGTAGTGTTTCCTTAATATACCCATAGCTTACATAAGTCAAATGGCACTTCAAAGCAACCTACCAAGATGTAAAAATGGTAGAAACAATTATTCATATTCAAGCCATGTTTATTTATTTTTTTTATACTTTCTTGACGTAATTACGAATATTTTTGTACATTTTAAATTGTAGTTTCAATGATGTCACCAAAAAAAAAAAGGTTTTGTCGAAATGAGGCATGGAATTGTGCATTTTGGATTTGGAGATTCTTCACAGGAACTCAGAGGGAAGTGGATGCTCAACGTTTCTGGGAGGAGTCCTCCCTTTTTCCTCCCTCTCTGTCTTTTCTCTTCGGGATGACACGTGAAACTTTCCCGAGGAGTTGGTTGGTATGTGTGCTGCGCGGCGCTCCGTTAACTCGGCAGACGGACAACCTACAGTGAGTGTGGACCAGCGAACTCCTGCCTATTTTTAGAAGTCTGCCCAATGGGGGAAAACGAAGGGGCCTGAAGAAACGGCAGAGGAAAGTCTCAGCAGCGCTGCCATGAGCTCGCACGACACCGCAAAGTGACGTAGGGAAAAAAAAGTTGACAGACGTCCAGCGCTTTGTTTCGGTTCGACTTCACTTTTAAACGAATCGCTGTGGGACTTTGGAGAAGCAGCCGTGCAGCGCGATGGCTGCTCAGTGCGACACTTTAAGCGGATACTTGCAACAGTCGGACCACGGCTCAAACAGCGAGCGCAGCACCGACTCCCCACTCCCGGGATCGGAGGAGGATCTCAGCGGCCCCCATCCGTTGCCAGACCCTGAGTGGACTGAGGAGAGGTTTCGGGTGGACCGAAAGAAACTGGAAGTCATGCTGTTAGGTAAATACCTAAAAAAAAAAAGTTTTTGAAAATTCTTTATGAGTTTAAAATGTAACTGTTTACGCGAGTTTTTCAGAGCACCTCGCCAGACTTGTGTTTACTCTACAGGTACAAATTTCTACTCAAAGTCAGCAACATTTTCCGACATATGGTCAGAAAAACTAAGCGTGCCATGAGCGTGAACTCAACCGGAAGAGTCAATTAAGACACAAGACAAGTCAATTAGCTTTCTGCCTTCAATTCCTGCAGGATTTTACACCAAATTATATAAATAAAGAGGTTAGCAAATAGTTGAGCACTGAAAGAAGACATAGTGGCGATTCAAGATATTGGCTAAAATTTAAACAAAGAACTCCGAAGAACTCAGAAATATCTGTTAAATCACCAACGTTGTACCTTTTGAGCCTCCTTATTGAGGTAGTAACGCTGTTTGACCACAGGGTGATGCTATACTAACTGCTGGCCTGTATGTGTTTGTAGACTAAACTGAAATTGACCTGAACATCAAGTTGGCTCCGTTTTCAGCAAAAGAGTCAGCAGATATAAACAACGGATGTAACAGTCTTGGCCTTGAGTTTAAGTTCAGGAAGGGAGAGAAAAAAAAGAGTTGAGATTTGTAATCAGATGAGCAAGTCCAGTCTTAATTGTATTGCACTTCCAAGCAATTTGCCTTTAAAACTCTCGATTTCTGCTCACTTTCCAGATTCAGTATTTAATCTCTTCCCTAACAATTTACAAGTGACATCAAACAGTTAAAGAAGAAATTACATACTTGTAAAGAGAGACTAGGCTGGTTTCTTCAGTGATGTCCCTTGAAACTTAAATTGTTGAGGTCATTTAGGCTATCACACATTTCAAAACACAAGAGCACAATATTTGAGCATTAGGTAACAGGGCTGGACTCTATCAATTCCACAGGAAGACAGTAAATTGAATACGTGAAGCAGCCAGAAACGTTCTCAGGAGGAGCCTTATCAGTCATGAACATGTTGAAAACGTGGAAGAAATTAAGTGTGTCAACATTACTGATATTTAGATTTTTTTTTCTCTGTTACTGGGGGTAAAACTGATCATCTGCAATTTTTAGGGTGCTCTCATTTGTCTCAGCAAAGCAGCTGGTCTTGAAAAAATTTTATCTTACACACTTACAGATGTATGCACGCACACATGCAGCGCCCCACGAGAATCTCCTGGTTGCAGCCTCGCTGCTCAGTACATTCCTCAAAGCTCCATGTCATCTCAAACTCTTCCAGGAAAACAACTTAACCAGAGGCCGGCCCTAAATCGGAGTCTTCCGGAAATACCAGCGCCACGTCACATAGTCTTACCTAAATGTTTCTGTTTACAAATCTGTGCATCTTTCCGCTGAAGTGAATCGTCACACTTTGTCAGTTTGGTCTCTTTATCTGCCAACATGAAGTTTTCCAATCACTCCTTTATGACATCATGGCTGACACCGCTCGTGTTAACGTTATAGATGAGATGCAGAGTAGAAACGGCTGCTCCTGGCCCCTCTGGTCAGCTTTAGGTTAAAGTTTAAATGCCATGCTATCTCAGCCGTTAAACGGCTGTAGCCTTTGACCTCTGCCTCTCACTCCAGGCAAACCAGGAAGTCTCGTGCCATCATCGCTACCTTGGTTATGTCTCAAGAAGATGTTGCTGTCCTATAAGCAGACATTTTTTTTCTTAGTATCTACGAAAAGCTACAGTCATTTGTTGAGCTCAATTGATAAGATATATTCATCCTTTAGCTGAGAAGGTGTAAATTGAAATGCTGACAAATGGCTCTTTCAGCCTCGTCCCGTTTGCTTAGAGCTTTTTAACATCTGGCTGTGTTTTGATTGGATAAGCTGTAGATTTGGACGTGGTACATCATGTTCTAAAGGCCAGAGGTTGGATCATAATGAAATCATTTTATGGGAAATTCAGTATATTTTTTTTACCGAATGTTATATTGTCTGTGACAGTATCTTTGGCTTGTCTCTCCTGGAAAATAAAGTGCAACTGACCTTCAAGAGAGAGTCACAGGTCAAATCTTGCCAAAATCTCTTCCCGCATAGCAATCATCCTAACTGCTGGACAGATCAGGTGGTATGTCTTAACTGGGTTGGATTTTTGGGGTCATGATTAGCATCTGTCTCCAAATTGCTAAATGTTTAATGTGATATTACTATAATTTATGCCATTTTATCAGATATGTTAGAAAACTAAAATATGGGAAATTGCATTTGCATTCACAAAAGACATTTTATCTTTGAAGTGGAATATTGCAGTCCCTAGAAGGTTAAGGGTCAAAATAAAGTCTGTTACAGACTCCATAAGAAGCAAGAAATGTTTTCTTAGTTTCGAGGCCACGAAATGATCATTTTGCTGTCACAAATGTGTTTCGGGGCCTCTTTTGGCTTGTTCTTGATGCATGAGCTGAGCAGTACTTTCTTCTCGCAGGAGTATTGTCTAATTGGTCGGACATTTGAGGTGGGTGTGGTTAAAGCGGAAGAGAACGAAGCGAAAAATGATCAGTTATGCATTTAACAAATAGCTTTCACCACAACTGTTTAAAGGGACTATACCCGATTTCACATCCGGCTAGCTTAGTTAGCGATAGCGGCTATTTTTTTTTAGCTTTTGTGTGACGCTTTTTCTTCGCTAAGGGGTTTAACTTTCATAATTTGACTCCGGATCACTAGGGGAACGCTATTAC
>JAVQJG010043620.1:0-13598 GCA_036024015.1 Craterocephalus amniculus | reverse complement strand
TTTTTTTCTTTCTATTGTTCCTCACAAACCCGTTTCTGTCTATTGACCCCCCCCCCCCCCCCCCCCCCCTCACACCCACATTTGGACATGTTTGGGGGGGTTGGAACGGGTGAAAATTAGTGTGAAACTTTAGAAAACAAAATATTCCAAACTTCGGAAGGGCTCTGAACGGGATATTGCTGAACGTATTGGCTTTTTAGAGGATTTCTTAAATCTATTAAAAACAAAAACAGATTTAAAATAAAAATTAATCCAGGTTTCGAGGTTGGATTAGTTAGAGATCCAATGTTCTTCGTGTGCTGTGTTATTAATAACAATACATCTGAATTATGAAGTGATCTAACTATTAATAATGGAGGCAGAGGTGAGGATTGACGGAGAAGAGCCAGCAGCAGCAAACCAAGCTCGTCTTCACATTAAACCGCGTTCAGCTGATCGCAGATACTTAGATGAGGTGAAGTACCTCCTGCAGTAATAAAAATCGCCTACTGGTTTGTGATTTGACTGAACCCTAGTGTAAACTGGTTTCTGCTGGGTAGCTAAGGCCCTGCACTCCACTCCTCCCCGGTTGTTTGTGGCAGGGTTTTGCATGGTGTTATATTCTCCTGCCTGCAGTCTGAGTATCCCTGGCCAAACACGAAGCAGCTGGCACGGAGAGATGGGAACGCTGAGCTGTTTCTTTGTCACAGCATTTGGGTCTCAAAGCAGGAAGTAAGAGGGCCATTATGCAACCATTTTTGCTGGTTTGAACTGTGGTAGTGTAGTGACCATGTTGGTGTTTTGTATAGTGGTAGAGTTTATAAATAACCTATTCTATATCACTATATCTTTGAGAAACAGAAATGACAAGTGCTAATGATATTTGCATGGGTCAGTTGTGACATGTGAGGGTACTGATGTACATATCTGATTATGGAAAATCCGCCGCTTCTGTGTCCCATCATAGGTGTAAGATCAGCCAGAGTTTGGCTGGGGATACGTCTCAGATGAGCGTCGAGCCTAAGTGCAACAAAAAATTCAAGTATCATCAATATATTTGAATTTTGATGTATTTGCATTATATATATTTGAGCACACTTCATGCACATTTGCATACAACACCAGCAGACACTGAACACACACCTCACACAGATGAGTGGCTAGTAACAAGAAATCTGTTTCCATCTTCCTCAGACTGAATATTAAGTTTCATTTTCAAGTTTCTCCAAAGGATAAAAATTATTTGACCTACAAAATGTTGCCCTTGGTTCTCTTATAGCTACTTTTTTTTTTTTCAATTGAAACATTGAAATGGAAAGTTACTGTCCGTCAGAGGCAGATAATGGAAACGTGGGTTTGTTGTTTTCTAGCCGCAGGACTTTTGGTGGCCTTAAAGAACCCTGACAGCAGACCGGCTCAGCCTCAGATGAGGAAGCCGGTCTCGGGTCGGCGTCGAGGCTTTTCGTGAGTGAAGCAGAACTGTGGTCGTGTGATGTGTTGACTGACGGGCACTGTGTGAGGGAGAGGTTGATTGACTCTTAAAAGACTATGTCCCAATCCGGGTCCGGGAGTCGCTGTTCTGGGGATTACTGAGGCACCTCTATCTTATCGTGACAATATGATGGAATCTGATTTCTTTTGGCAAAATATTGCATTTACTGTTATTTTTTACCTCCCAAAATGTCCCTTTTTGTGTGGAAGAACATCCCTTGTATGCAGGGATGTCTGTTCAGATATTCCCTTTTGCCAAAAGCATCAATGACAGATGATTAAAATGCATCTTTGTGTCACAGTTTTCAACAGAACATGCGCTCCCGGCTGACACGAGAGGTCAAATCATGAATAATTAACAACAACTTACCTCTACATAACCAACATGTAGAGCCGCATTTAGAGCTGAAGTCATGGATTTCTTTGCTCGGGCTTCAAACGATGCCAAAATTGCAATATGAAAGGAAAAAAAACGACAAGAAGAAATTACTGCATTTACTGGGAACGAATATTTATATTTGCTGAAAAATGAAAATGCACTCCTGCTCACTAAAGTGCCAATCCGACCAACAAAGACTGGAGGTTCTTATGTTTCTGTCTTTGACTTCTAGATAATTTCTTTATATCTTTATTTACTTGAATGTGCACACATTTTGTGCAAAAACATTGCTGCTCTATTTTCCTTATCTTTAAAGTTACATTAGCTGCCATTGTTTCTTCGGAACAGTGGCATTCTTTACCGGGGCACCTAAATGACGATATTTAATTGTCTCGGGAGGGAAGAAGAAAATAAAAAACCTGTAAAACTGGTATTTCCAGCCTACTTTGATTGATGTGATGGTCCCTGCTCTGAGTCTTCTAATGGTTTTCACTGTGCATAGCTAAACTGCAAATGTTTGGATTAAAAGAAGTGCTTTCATGCTGTAGATATGTTGGTGTTACATTTCTTTTTCTTTTCTAAATTTTTTTTGGTCAAGGCCTGCAGTCAGTCACTCTTTGTGCTAAAAAGTCTGCACTGATATGAATGTTGCAGCTTGTAAAACGTGGCACATGATGTAACTTAACGGAGGTCGGGAAACTGTTATAGCAGACAATTGCAGGTTTTCGCCTTGTTTGTTAATTTACCAAACGTTTGTCATCCTGAGGGCTGGTTGAAATGATTTACATCAGCTTTCGTTGTTTCGGTTTATTACGTTATCGGAGCGTGTCAATAGAAATTGCTTCAGTTTTTTTTTTTTTTCTATCTTGCTTTTTAGCCCTTTCCCTCTGTGAGAGAAAAAGTGTATTTTCTCTCAAATTAAAGTTCTGTAAACTTGCAAAATAATCCAGAAGACTGCAATAAAAAAAAAACAACTAAAAATTTAAAAAATCAAAACTCAGCTCCCCTTACCCAGGCTGGGGCAGAGGTAAAGATCCACCTACATCAACTGCTCTCACAGGTGACTCTCATTCCACTGGGTGGAGCGATCGGAGACAACCGCTAGACATTTTTCTAAGTTTAAAATCTGGGATTCAGAAATAGTGCAGTTATTTACATTAAAAAGTATTATAATTTAAACTATATGTATGTTCTGATACATTGACAGGGATACAGATGCAATTCTAATCACTTCTGAGAAGTGGAGAAAAAAAAAAGCCTCAATTAAACTTGTCACAGAAAAAAAACTACAAAAAGATAAAATAGGTGGTGAGAACACAAGCCTTTTCTGCTATGCTTGATCTTTTTCCTGATCAGGACACTCTAGGCTATATTTTTGGATAATGGTGTTAAGAGTACAAGGCTTTTCCTAGTCAGGCTGCATGATCAGGAACCTTGTCTACGTGGGAGTGAACAGACATCTCGAAATATCTCAAATCCGACTTGTCTTCCGTCCTAGACGCTTGTTTGTGTCTTTATCAAACCTAAAGCCACGCTTGGCTCAGTCAAGTAATGTCTACGCTACAGATGTTTACAGATGCTACTTGTTTGTAAAATATTTTCATATGCCATCATTGACCAGTCCTGATATGTTCTCTGCTCTGGTCCTCTCATTTCTCTTACTCGTATTTATTTTCTCTTTTTCTTGTTTGATTTTTTTTTTTTCCATTTGTTCCAAATTGCCCATCTTATACTGTGACTCGACTTGACTTTACCGACGGTATGAATGCGTGACGAGAAACTTATACACTTAAACTGAACATGACACACAAACATGAACATGAAAGAAAACTGCATACAAAAAACTGCAACAATGTAGAAAAAGAAGAAATATATTGAATTTAAAATTGTTCAGAGGAAATACTGTACAAAACAAATAAAGTTATGTTTCAACCCTTTCATGCATACGTTTCTTCTTGTTCCTGTTTGTCATTTGCACGGTTTTCTCTTTTCTCCAAGGAGGGACAAACTTGACTTAATCCCGTCTGAGATGGTTTGGGATGAGATGTCAGTTGGATTACTTAAATCATTTTCAATAGACATCCCAATTGTATCTCCATAGTTGGGCTTATGAGTTATTATTTTTGTGATTATTGTAGCTGAAATTTATCTTTAACGTTCTGTGAAGTTAGAACAAACCATTACCACTGTGGTTTTGAGTCTTTTAGAGGTATTTCTTTATATAATTTTTTTACGTATAACTGCTGGTTTTGTTGATAACAAAATGCATACTTAAATGTTTTTTTCAACCAATACTTTTTAAAAAACCTGGAACAAAATATTTGCAAAAAAGAATAGTTGTAAACATGGCAACTTTTGACAAATTAGCAGCTTCAGAGGGAACAGGGAATAATTAAATGCAGTTAAACCAAATTATTGATTGAGATGATAGTGTATATTGCAAAACACCAGGGGGCGAACAACATCGGTTCGGTTCAGTTTTCCAGTTCATTAGAATTACTCATTATACACCATAAGCTGTATTTCTATTGAGAAATTGCAAGGATTTTAAATACACATTAAACTAATTTCTAAAACGTTTTTCCCCAACAAATACTGACTTAAAGTATACATCCTGTAGATGGTGAAAGATCAGGAAGTTATGGGATGAGCTACAGTTAAAATGTTCAACGAAGAAGACGCCAAAGTTATGACCGGAAGTTAGCTTTCCCCCAGCCTCACGCTGTTAACGAAACCTACTGTTCACGGATACATTAGCTACTGCTCCCGGGGTCTGAAGGTAAACAAGTCCATATTGCGTGGAAAGGCAGGGCACATGTATTTAGAAACAAGTAAATGCTAAGTCAGGGTTTGTTTTTGTTGTTTCTTTCTTCTATATTCAAGCTTACAGTGGTTAGAAACAGTAAGTTTAGCTGCATGCTAACGAGGGTTAGCTAGTGGAGACTGGAAACGTTTGAAATGAAGCCCAGCTGTAAATTTTGTTTGTTAATTCGGTCATTTAGTATGTAAACGAAAGTTATTTTTAACCTTTACGCTTCCAGTGTGGTACTACTTGGTGTTTCCTTTTGCAATGCGCCATTTAAACATTATTTAAGGTGATTATGGTGAAGTCTAACCACATTTATATATTCAGATGTTACTTGAAATATACATGTTCTCATGTGTACGCTTAATTAAGACAACATTGTCCACTTGTACAAAGTATTAGACATGAAGAAAGAAGACACGGAAGATTCTGCCATCCCAGGTGGTGAGGATGCTCCACCCACAGTGGGAGAGACTGGGACACCTGCATGCGCACCAGCAGCTGCTAAAGACAGCCCGGACAGCAGCAGCCCCAAAGAGTCGGAGTCACAGAGCCCACAGACCGCATCTCCACAAGGTCATGAGGGAAGAAGCGAAGGTAAACATCTTTGAGTATATTCTTTGCTGTTTTGGTTACACGAGGAGCATTTCTAACATGTTCAGCATGGTGCCCACTTTGGCATCGCCAGTGGTTTGAAAAAAAATAAAAACATCTCCAGCTGTTTTTCCTTGACCTTGAAGGGAAATATTATGAAGCTAGGAGGATTTCAGAAGACATTTAAGTAACTTGGGGAAAATGACAACCACTGCGAAGAGAATCGGACCGCAATGTCAGCCATGATGTGGGTCGTAATACAACTACACCTGTTTCCTAGGCTCTTTTCTTTGAGCGCCTTGGAAATATGACAGGATTCTGGAAATGTTGGAGAAATTTATAAAGTCTCAGGAAAAGACTGAGAATCAGGCCACACTTGTACTATGGTGTAATGTGAACAGTACAGTACAGTACTTTTTTTGTTGTGTTTATTGAAGATGTACAGTCAATAGAAATTAATCGTTAGCATAGTAGAGTATTTTCTATTTTTGATCCGGAAAAGAAACAAACAAAAAAAGCCAAAACAAAACAAAAACAAAAAACTGCAACAACGAACACACATATAAAAAAATAAAAAAATACAGTAAAATAATAATAATAAAAAAAGAGTGCACCCTCCCACCCCAACCCACTCTCTCTGTATGGATAGTAAGTATTATACAGAAATTGCCATCATTCTGGGGTGTGAAACATCCGTCTGCACGGGCCACCATCCAGCAGGATTTTTTGTTTCCCTGCTTCATCACACCAGAATAAAATCAAATAGATCCAATAGCTTCTCTTCAACTAATTCATAATGACCTTGTAATTTCAGTCATGTGTGTTGGAGCAAAGAAACAACAACAATATGCAGGTAGTGGCCCTCAAAGACCAGAGTCTGACACTTGTGACTTACACATATTCATTCCATGCAATATTATCTGCAATCTACTGTTTGTAGGCAGATTTTATGTTATCAGAACTTACCTGGAATTATATTTGTAGACTTTTTTCAAGTCACTTCATTTCCCTCCAATGTGCAGTTGCAGAAGCTCCACTGTCTCAGTGCGATATGGCTGAGGAGCTGAGCCGGCAGCTAGAGGACATCCTCAGCACCTACTGTCGGGAATCCATCTCAGACGCCGCCAGTGCCTTGCTCAATGGCCAGTCACACAGCCCGGTGCTCAATGGGATGGCTGGTGAGAGGGAACACGAGAAGCCAGAGGAAAGCAAAGTTAACGGTGGGGACAACGGGGCGGAAAAGGAGCAGAAAAGGAGTCACGAGAAGAAAAAACTGAAGGGTCTGGGTAAGGAGGATCTTGCTTCGTGCAGATGAACAGCTTGTATCATCGTGGAGAATCTCTCCCGGCGTTCCTGGGAATTGTTTACTGAAAAGACAGATTTCATCCTCCCTGTTCCAGAAACTGTTTTGTGTCTTAATCTCTCTCGTTTCTTTCCGCAGGGAAAGAGATCACCCTTCTCATGCAGACTCTAAACACACTGAGCACCCCCGAAGAAAAACTAGCAGGTCTCTGCAAGAAGTACGCAGATCTGGTGAGCAGTTCCTGCAAAGTGAAAGTTCTCATTTTTAAAGCCAAATTATTTAATTTAAAATCATCAAAATAAATTTCTCCTGAGAGAAGAGTATTATTTTTGGCTTTCCCTTTTGGAAAAAAAAATAGTTGTTCCGATACCAGTATTGGAAAGGCCTCCAATACTCCCCCAAATTCTGGTATCGTATCGGAGAGTACTGGAGTTCGGGCACCAATTCAATACCACATAATTTATGAAAATAAGTATCTATTTTCTGATTAACGCTATTGGCTCTGACACAGTTCTTCTTCATTGTTCTAAAAACAGTTGCACTGTGCAGCCGATAGTTATGATGTCAGCGATGTGGCAGTATTTCACGCTGGATTCTCCCACCAGCAAGACTGCATTTGAAGATAAATGGCTTCAGTTTTCTGTATTCATGTTTTACAAAGAGTTTAACCTGAGCCAGGCCTAATCAAAATGCTAATCATATCACAGCCATGCAGGTGTAATATGACATTAGTTTTATAATATAGTGATATCGGTGCTTGGTATTGGCCGAAACCCATAGCACAAGTATTGGAATCGGCATCACGAGGAAGAAAAAATGGTATCGGAACATCTCCAAAAAAAGGACAATACCTTTTGAAGCCAAACAGCAAGTGTTGTCTGCAGAAGGTGCTTATCATTTCTGGTGTTATGGAGAATTCAGGGCAGATTATTTGTGTGTGTCGAGCCTTAGAAACCTCACAGGAGCTGTGTGCAGACGGGGTCTGCTGAGTCACCAATGGGTGGAATATCGTCCTAACAGCGTGGCCGCCACTGACTGTTCTCAATTTACAGTTTGGGAAATAATTTGTAATTGTGGCTCAATGACTTCAAGCAGATCAATGAACATTCTGGATGTGATCACTAAGGTGTGTGTGTGTTTTTCAGCTGGAAGAGCATCGTAACACCCAGAAGCAGATGAGGGTGCTGCAGAAGAAGCAGAGCCAGCTGGTCCAGGAGAAGGACAACCTGAGGAATGAACACAGCAAGGCCATCCTGGCCCGCAGCAAGCTGGAGAGTCTCTGCAGGGAGCTGCAGAGACACAACCGCACACTTAAGGTACCACACAGCTGCCGGAGTTGCTTTTACAAGTTCTGCAGTGCTCAGCTGTTCTCTGATGGGTTGCTGACCAATCCAGCTGCTTCTGCCACTAAAAAACGGCACGTTTTAAATACAACTAAGAGCTGACTAGCTGCAGCTACATGATGTCCTCATTCCGACATTCCTCATTCCGGTTTCTATTGAATGTTAATCAGCAAATAAGATGTAATTCTCGTACAATGATGGAGGTACAAAGGTTTTTATGTTTTGGGGTATTTCACTTTTGTTATCAAAGATGGCTGTTTTATTTTTCTGTATAATTATTTGTAAAAAGATTCCCGTCTCCCCCTCCATTCATACATTCCCCGCCATCTTTACTTCAAACGAACCTGTCACGTGACCCGGCTACGTCACATTCAGTGTAGCTGAAAAAGTGCTTCCATTACAGTCTTGCAAATACTTCTATTTTGAAAAATGTAGAGCGTAATATCCTTTCAGTTATATTCTAGAGGTTTTTCTAAATTATTATGATTAAATGTCCCTCTGGGATTAATGAAGTATTTTTTATTTTCATTTTTTTTCCCATTTCATTTCAAAATGTAGATGTTTCCATTATCAGATGTGTATTACAATATTTAGCTTTTGCACAATTCTGAAACACAGCCAGCGACAGAAAGTTTTTGTGCTCCATTGGCTAAGGTTAGCACCACGTGACTTTTGTTACTAACAAACAACCAGCGAATAAAGTGGTGGCAAAACGAGGTGGCGGATGTCAAGAAAAGATGGTGCGAGACATTTTTAATGAAGTTTCTAAGTAAAGGCAAGTTCACGCACTGGGTAACTTAAAGTTGCTCTATATCACTGGTTTCCAAACTTTTTGAGCCACGATCCTCAAGATGACATATATCGGCGTTTGTGACCCTCCCTTCCATGATGACAATTATTAATTGTATATCAGACGGGTCGTCCTGCAGGATCCTCTACATATCAATATAGGTTCCCACATGTGAGTCCCGACCCACATTTGGGAACAACTGAACTCTGTAATCTTCTGATCTTAAAGCTCTGCTTTCCTGACTGATTTGATGACACCGTGACATTTACGTCACGGCGTGTGGAGCCGTCACCGCCCAGCAGCATCCAGAGGCTGAGAAACCGCACGTTTTTCTTCCAGGGCGCTGCATGATTTAGGCACCACATACCAACATGCTGGCTGGCTGAACTTGTAGAATGGCTGATTTTGCAAAGAAACACAAGAAGACGTTACTGAAGGAAAAGATGAAAAGAGAGAGAGACAGAGCAAGAGATGGGACAAGAGTAAAGATGACTGACTTGTACTGTCTAGTGATAGCTCAGAGTATCGACCCTTTCATGACCAGCATCACCAGAACGTTGTTGCAGCTTGTCGCTGTTGCAGCTGGAGGCAAAAACAGAGGAAAGCGCACCAGAAACCCTGTAGAAAAGCGGCTCTGAAGTCTTAATACAACCTTTGAATGTTGTCTTGCTGTGTGTTTGGGTGCCAGAATAAGAGAACGATATTTGTGGAAGTAAATTAGTTTTTAGAATACCAGCAGACACTCGTGCTCTGAAAAAACAGTGGTCCCTCGTTTATCGCAGGAGTTGGCAAAATCTGCGATGTAGTCAGCTTTATTCTTTGGAATTATTATAGATGTTTGAAGGCTGTAAAACCACTCATTACAAACTATAGACTTTTCTCCGACAGGCTTGACATCTACACACTTCTCTCTCTTGTCTAATCTCTGTCAAAGTTCAAACCTTCATAGAAAAATAAGTACAGTATTATAGAATGAAACAAAATATCAAAGCCACTTTTCAGGCCCAGACATTTATTTGAGAAATAACACTAAAAATATTTTCCTGTAAGTAATAATGATGGATTTTACAACTAGTGAATTTAGTTGTACGAGGTTGGACACATAAGAAATTGTTAATAGTGACTGAATTTTTAAGAGTTCCTCTGACCCATCGTCAGCCATTCTCAGGTTTGCAGCGCACATGTTATATCAGGTAAGATTAACTGAATGCTTAGTGATTGTTATCGAGACATAATTGACAAAACTGTACATTAATCAGGGAAATAAGCACATTAGCAGGCTTGTAGATGCCCTAAAAGAAACAATGAATCACCAGAACAGAACGAGCGTAACAGCCACGGCATTGCAAGTATTTCCGTGAGCGTAAACTTACCCAGCCATGTCGGTGAGGGTTGATGTGTAACTCTTATGGTTTTCCTGATTCACGATGACCGAAAATCTTACATTTCATCCTTCTTGCTATGACGCTGGCTCAGCAAAACTACAGACTGCAGCACACAAACATCCAAACGTAAGCTGATGCTATTTGTGGCCATTTATGACGTAGCTGTGAGCATTTCTTTACTTTGAGCTTCTCTTTGCTGGACACACTTTGGCTCGATTAGGTGCATGTGGACGTCTGGTCCTTGATGCCAGTCCTGTAAGGTGTCAGATCAGCCAGCCTGCTCCCATCTACTAGTGTTCATGTTCTAAGCTGCCAGGGTCCTGTACAGCGAGTCTAGACATATTCCCACAGTTCCAAAAATGAATCACTTGGTTGAAAACGCTCCATCTACAAAACTTCCACTGAAAATGTTTAGCGGCTGCTTGCTAGCATCCATATTTACCTCCAGGCTAAGCTCCGCCCACAAATGTCACTGTGTTCACAAACAAAGTCTGCTTAGTTAAATCAAATCACACATTAACTTAAAAAGTTAAGCTACTGTATCTTATGGTATTGATCCTTTTAACATGATCCACATCTGACACTATCTGGTGATTCAGATGAACCTCTGAGTAAAAAACAATTTCTTTGTGTGGCTGAATGAAAGCAGTGATGATTAAGACCCTCCAGTAAATCCACATTTTTATACTGTTGTTGCTACATGTGCTAAGTGCAAACAAACCGCACGTTGTCTAGATCAAGGGTCTCCAACTCCAGTCTGCTGTCCTGAAGGGATTTTGATGCTTCACTGTTGCATCACAGCTGACATGAACAACAAATAAATCTTCTACATTCTGACTTTGTCTCTGCAGGATGAAGGGGTACAAAGGACCCGGCTGGAGGAGGAGAAACGGAAAGAGGTGACTTCGCATTTCCAGGTGACGCTGAATGACATCCAGGCTCAGATGGAGCAGCACAACGAGAGAAACGCCAGCCTCCGACAGGAAAACACCGAGCTGGCGGAGAAACTCAAGAAACTCTACGAGCAGTACAAGCTGCGGGAAGAGGTGAGCGAGCAGTCCGAAGTTAGTTTTTCTTCCTTCTTAACTTTTTGTCTAACAGAATCTCTGTGCAGCACATTGACAAAGTGGTGAAACACAAAGACCTGCAGCAGCAGCTGGTGGATGCGAAGCTGCATCAGGCGCAGGAGCTGCTGAAGGAGTCAGAGGAACGCCACGAGAGAGAGAAAGACTTTGTAAGAATCGGTTTTAGACACACCATCGTCCACATCATGCAACAAATCTTAGTCACGTTCTAACACAAATCTAACACACTGTTTTTGGTTTTCACTCTGCAGCTGCTGAAAGAAGCCGTGGAGTCTCAGAGGATGTGTGAGCTGATGAAGCAGCAGGAAGTTCACCTCAAACAGCAGGTGAAGCAGTCCTCCCGTTTCTAGCTCTGAGTGGGATCCTTGTTTGAATCCAGGAAATAATGTATATGTGTGTGTTCTGCGGTTTTCCCAGCTGTCCCTGTACACGGAGAAGTTCGAAGAGTTTCAGACCACTTTATCAAAGAGCAACGAAGTCTTCACCACCTTCAAGCAGGAGATGGAGAAGGTCGGGCGCCTCCGTTGCTTTAAAGGTCCAGAACAGCACGAAGCGTTTTGCTGGATTTTCCTGCTCAAACGCAGTTTTCTGTTTGTGCTCACAGATGACGAAGAAAATCAAAAAGCTTGAGAAGGAGACGGCCATGTATCGCTCGAGGTGGGAGAGCAGCAACAAGGCTCTCCTTGAGATGGCTGAGGAGGTAAAGCTGCAGCAGTTTGTCTCGTCTGTAGTTTCTTTTTAGAAATAAACTGGATTTGTTGTTGTATCGGATCTCTTAACCATTTCAGGTCGCTAATATTTACTGACCTTTCAGGTCATTGGTGGACAAAATAGTCCACCCTCAAAAACGCTATTAGAATTTACAGAAAAATATTTTTTGTTTTCAATCATCTTAAGTCCTAATCAAAATTTGCAAATATGTAATAATTTGAATTAATTGTAACCCTTTAAATTCCTAGCAAAATCACATTTTTTATGAAACAAAAACCCTAAAAAAGTAGGGTTTTTTTCTCATATAATAGATATTGGATGTTGGTGATTTTATGTTTAGGATCTGCCTGAGATATCCTAAAAAGTAATAAAAATGTATGTTGCTGCATTGTTAGTTGTTTTAGTTACTTGGCTTAGTCAGATGATGAGTTACTACTTCTTTTGGGTCAAAGGGGGACAAAAAAAGTCCCATTGACAGCCATCAGAACCGCATTTTGTAATCGTTTTTGTAATTGTATCATGATACAATCAAGCTTCTTCTTACGTCGACTTTAATTCAAGAGAAAAATAGTAAAGCCAGTTTATTTTACTATTCATCGACGACCTAGTGGAAAATGTGGGATTTATTGAATGGGTCATCCTGCACATGCTTTTAGAAAGAAAATGTTGCCTTAATTCAACAAATGAACCTGTTTACATTAACACATTTATTTATCTAACTTATTATTTTTAGTCTTAAAGCAGCATTACTGAATTTTAAGAAGTTAGTCACCTTTCCCATAGACAAGCTTCAAACTTAATTTTATTAAACAACTAGTCTCATGTCATTTAAACCCTCAGCTTTACGAAAGTTTGACATTTTAGTTAACCTCCGACTTGATCCTCCTGTACGATCACACAGCTGAAGCATTTCTTCTGCTTATCTTTGTCATGAAATGTCGTAGAAACGACCACAGAGGACAGTGTCTGAATCAGAACTATCTGAGCCTAGCTGGCAGCATGTGTGTGTTTGTGCGTGTACAGAAAGCCGTTCGGGATCGGGACTTCGAGGCGGTTCAGGGTAAAGTCCAGCGGCTTGAGAAGTTACGGCGGGCGCTGAAAGTGGAGCGAAACGAGCTGAGCAAGAAGGTGCAGAACCTTAGCGGGCAACCGAGCGGCACTTCAGGAGCCCCTGCATCCGACCCAGGGACCGCGTCCCCGTCTCCGCCTCCCACGGACTCTCTGCTGGAGCCCGGCGCCTGTCCAGCGCCGGACACCACGACCTGCTCCCAACCCTGCCACTGCCACACACAGATGGACTCGGTTGCTCTGGTAGAGGAGGCAAACGCTCAGCCTGTCCCTGCTCAGGAGTAACGCCGGGCCACTCACGCTCTCCGCCTTCCCCCCCCCAGCATCAAGCCACCAAAAGATAAAAGCACCAGCCTGTGAGCTGCTACTCCTCTGCAGGATGAAGCTGATTTGGAAACAGATCAGTCACACCTTTACAAACAGCTTTTAACAGAACGGTTGACTTGTGTCCTCCCAGCATCCTCTGCAGACTTAAGTAAACAGAAAACAAGGCTGTGACTGCACCGTCTGTGTGCTTACCTGCACTCTGTAAGGTTAGCAAGACCTGTCTGTCCAGGCATTTTGTGTGGGGTTTAAAGAGCTGCATGGGATGGCACAAGTCAACCAGTTTATGGCAAAAGGAGTCATCAAAGGTTGATGAGTGTGTGTGTGTGTGTGTGTGTGT
>JAVQJG010043608.1:0-10389 GCA_036024015.1 Craterocephalus amniculus | reverse complement strand
AATATAATATCACGTTTGTACAATATAAGTAACATGTTTGTACAATATAAGTATCACGTTATAACGTGATAGTGCTCGAAAATTTATTTTCCTCCCTGACAGCAATACGCTTCCGTAGTATGCTCATGTACGGAAACAATGGACATTTCTAGGGACTTTCCCTGAACCAAGCCCCACATTCACCACAGCATCCATGGTACATCAAAGAAGAAATGCTACTAAGTGCCACAGGGAGAAAAAACAAATAAAGAATTTCACAAAAAAACAAAATATTTTTATTAATATGTTATTCAAATTCAAGTACTACAGATGAGGATGTGAAATATCTTGGGCAGTCAATAGCCAGTCCTCTATCGATTTTGCTTTGTATTTAGAAGATTTGAATAGGAACACGGATTGGAAGTGTGAAAAAATATCAAAACTTACAGTGGTGCAAAGAAGTTCAAACATTTAGCAAAGATGGGTTTCATCTGTTAAAAAAAGCAGGCTGTCTGAGCTGACAAATGTTGAATTCTGGACTTCAGTATCTAGATATGCGCAGATATTTCAGAGATTTCCAAAGCAACATATTTTGGGGTAACTCTGTAGAGCAATAAAGTAATTGGGAGTAACTCCTAAAGAAGAGTTCTCTCTTATCTTGTGGGTGTTTCTGGTCTTAACATCTGCTTCTTTTGTTCACTTTGGTCCAGTCAGTGAAAATGCACCTTATTCATATTTATTCTGTAACTTAAAAAAAAATATTTAAGATTTGCTTCATTAGTAAAGGAAACCTGGCTAGCTACAGTGTGCTGGTATGAGAATTTATATTCAATTGTTTTCTCCTTGCATTTGTTTTTGTAGTCTAAGTCAAATTCCTGTCAACCCCAAACTGTTTATTACATGAGGCAAGGGATGTGGAATAGAGGTTTGCTGGAAAAAAATCTTAGGATACCAACTTGATGCATAATAAAAAAAAGGTTTATTACGAAAAGTATAATAACAGAAAGTCAGGTAACAAAATATACTGCATGTGCAGAAGGACTGAAAGCCAATGTGGAGGTCCTACTGAACCTCTGCATCAGCTCTAACTCTGTGCAAAAACATTCCTTCAACATCTGGCCCTCATCTATCACTTGTTCATAGAAAATTTCCTAAAAATCATGCTGTGAATGAAATTTAGAATGTAAGTAGCCTACATAAAAATCCGGATTTATCAACCATGCGGTGGCCAGTCGTAAGCTGTTGATAAATCCCAATCTAATGCTTGTGACCGAGCATGCATTCAGAAAAACCCCAATTTAACCATATATGGAACTCATCCCTTTAGGAGTCACACAGAAACACTGTGTTTCTCCTCGGGGAGGTGGAGAAAGAAAAAAGGAATTTCATCTGAGTTTGAAGCCAACCAAAGATCTCTGTTTTTTTTTTTTTTGTGTGTGTCTGTTGTTTTTTCTGTTTTTTTTAAGGGCAGGAGATGAATAATGTATAAGAATCCTCTGAAAAACTGCGTAAAAAAGCTAAACTCAAAGAATAAAAGAATAAATAAATGGTGCAGAGAGAAATACGAGCTGTAAATAATATGGTATCAAAGGGAGATCTGAGTGATGACAGAATCAGAACTTCCTTTTTGTCTTGAAGCTCTACGGTTTACCTCGTTTGGTTTTAAATGTTTGACTTGATTTGACATAACTTGCACATTTAATCTTAAGATCATAGTGTCACTGCTTCCATCTGATGTTAGTTCCAGAGAGATAACTGTGTTTTGACGCATCCAACAAGGATGATGAAATGCAGCTCAGTGTTGGACAAAGAATTTTCAGCTGCTCTCCTCTCAATCAGGTGACCAAAACCACTTGGACATTCAATAGAAATGAAAAATTGAATATACAGCCAAGAAAAAAAAATCCCCAAATCTCATGAAGTGCGTTTTTCACAGTATATATATTAAATACAGTATAAAAACAGTATATGGGGTCTAAGAAATAAATTGGGTGAAGTAAAGAAAGTAGCTAAACTGCATAAATCTCAAGTGTTTGCAGTGTCTGAAACACACTTGGACTCAACATTTGAGGATAATACAGTCACAATCAGTGAGTAACATATTTCACACAGACAGAAATGCATAAGGAGGAGGATTTGCAATCTGTGTTCAAAGTATGGTGGCCTGTAAGTGAAATAAACAAATTTACATCCACCAGAATATGACAGTGAGGGTGCTGTCACTATGCATCAGATCGATCATGTGCCCCAGGTACTTGGCCACAGGAAAATTCCTTTGGCTGACTGGTTAGTGCACATGACTTTCACCCATGAGGCGGTAGGATCAATATCTGCATGGGGCCTCCTTCATTTTGGCATAAAAACACTCACAAGTTTCCCCAAACACTTTAACCCTTAGAAGAGTTGTCCCAAAGTTTATTTGGGCATGAATATGTTCAAAAGGTTAAGAATGTTAACTGGTCCTCAAGAACCTCAAGTAGGTTTTCCTCATTTTTACAATTTGTTAACAGAAATTGTGAACAAAAATGCACCAATTAAAAAAAATAATGATTCGTAACTCATACACTCAGCGGTTAGAAGTAGAAGAAGTAAATCCATTTGAAATGCATTTGCATTCAAATGTAAATTAAATGGATTTAAGAGATCAAGCAAATCAAACTGCTTCAGCATCTGCTCAAGTTTTAGAACATTTCTAATTAAAAGTAAAATATGGTAAATTCCTTTCAAAAATGTTCTCACGCACAGAATTTGAACAAATCTGTGTACGGTAAGAATCATGGGGCCCACTCATGCATATGTGCCGAACATATGGTTTGTGTGCTCTTTCTAAGTCAGAGAGTTGATGTTGACGTGGAAACATCTTACAAATAACAAATCAATGAAAGTGGAGGCCTTTTGTTAAACTTTGAAGTTTTTGAAAGAGCACATTGTCCGAGGTGCATGGTGAATCCTTCATACAGTAAGCAGAAATAATTGATGAAGGTCTAAGTGTTAATTGTAATTATTGAGCCTGTGACCTTTGCAGTATAGAATTGTGTGACTATCTATTCAGCTTCACTGTTACAGATTGCAGGGATATTTATTACCAGCTCCACCGGGTTGCCAATAATGTTTATAAGGTTAACTATGATCAATGAAAAGTCCATAGTTTCAGAAGTATAAAACGAACAGTTCCAGACAACTCACAAAAGAGACAACCTTTGACTAGGTGAGAAAAGTGCACACTGCCAGAGATGCTGAAAGTAGTACAATTGTTTCAGTACAAGATCAAGAAAGTAGCAGCAGCTATAAAAAAAGAGTGATGAAGGTGATGATTATCAAAGTTTAGAGGCTCACTCAACTTTTATAGCTTAACAAATGCTCTTGTGTTTACTTTTCTGCACCAACTCTGTTAAACAAAGAACTTTGTTGTGTAAAAGAAAAACTGGTGACAGGAGACTGTACATGAAAAATAAGTTAGCAAATAAGAAAGAAAATAATAATGCAGGTATAAATTTAAACATAGAAAGATGAAAATGTTGCTTACTCAAAGAAAAAAAGCAGTTTGTTTGTTTTTCTATACAAACCAATAAAGAAAAGTCAGTCTACCCACACATTCCTTTGCATCTCTATCTGAAATTTGCTGCACAGAAAAATTATGCATGGGACGGATCTGACTGCAGGATGACCCATTCTCTGGTGGCCAGCTCCTCCTCCTGCAGGCACCATGAGAGGCACGGAAATGACAGAGAGTCACACTGTGAGAATTATGTTGTAGCTCATGCAGGGATATGTCCGGGTCACTGAAAGTTGAGCATACAGGAACCTTAATACACACTTTCACTAGCTTGTACTGTTCAGGTTTATTCTATATCTTCATTTGCATTCACAAACTGACATGAATCCATCTGTCTGAGTGTGTTACAAGCAAGACTCAAGGTGTCATACTGGATCATAGTTGTCTCATTGTCAGTTCCAGCAGATGTACAACGTGCAACAATGCATGCACACATTTCACAAAGTAGAAAATCAAAGGATGTAAAAATTGATATGTTAGTGTTTCTTACAATTATTAAACTTTAAAAGATGAGACCTTAAGTTTAGTCATAGATGGAGATAGACATTGACTCTGTCATCAGAAGTCAAGAAGCACAGTTGATCTTTAACTTTTCAAACTCTCTTTTTTGTCTCTTTATTTTGACAGTATTTACAGTGCACTGTGTTTTTGATAGGGTAAAGAAAACAGAAAATGAGAGAGAGAAAAAATAACAATAAAAGTTAAGTGTCATTTTACTGTAGCATAAAATTAAACATAAAATTATATTTTGTGATGTTATGGTGTTGAATAGCCTACTGTATGTCTATGTGTATATATAGTAATCATAAATAAAACGTCACAAATAGTTACTAACTAGTAATGACATTGATGCATGTGTTGAAACCAATAATATTCGTGATAGCCATAAATGAACAACTATAGTCAATGATAACAGTAGTAATACAAATCTAGCTACAATAATTGCTACAATCATGCTCATTATCATTAGCATTAAAAACAATAGCAACAATAATAGTAGTAATATGATAATAATGTGCTTATTCCATGAGTGCCACGGCCATGCAGAGCACCCCACCTAACCACCACCCATCCAGCACGCCTGCCATATTGTGATTTTTTTTTCCCTCTTGAAACATAAGAGTCAAACTGTTCTTTGTCCAAAAACAAATTTTTGTTATGGAGTTGTTGATCTTGTATATCATACCTTACCTGCTGCAGAGCAGGTTTTATTTCAAACATGAGTTTCCAGGTTTATCCATTTTTTATACCCACTTATTCCAGTGCAGTCTTGCAAGCCACTAATCCTGTTCCAAATGACTCCTGGGCTGCAGACACCGAGGAGTCATCGATACAACCCTGCACTCTGTTTACTATAGTATTCTAGTGTTAAACGTGATGCCATCTGTTCGATAACTAAAACTACACTGAAATTGGGTCATATGACAGGACAGTGGCCCCAAGCAGCACCAGCAATATCTACAACCGAATGGCAAGAAGACATTGAAACTGTTGCAATGGCCCAATAAAGGTCCTGACCTCTATCTGAATAAAATGCTGGGGTGGCAAAATCGATCATTAATGAACGCCCACAAATCACAATGAACTAAAGATGCAATGTGAAGAAGGTTGAACCAAAATTCTTCCACAAGGATGTGAGACAAAAAAGTCATATTGAAAACAATTACTTTAAGTTAATGCTTATAAAGTTGGTTCCAAAATATACACATTTATTTGGTATATTGGCTTTTGTCTCATTGTGTTTGTGTTATTTTAGGTTAGCTTTTGTTTAATAACAAACAATGACTACTGATAGGTCATGAACTGTTTTTCAACAGAAGCAGTATTTCACATACCTAATTCAATTATTATCACCAGGTAAGTGAATTATCAGAAACAAGAAGACACTCTTAGTAAGTAAAAATTATAGTGCGAGCATAAATCTTAAAAGTTAAGCCTCCTTTGTACACACTACATAACTAATACGCAAATAAATTGTCCAAAGCATGGGTTTGCCTCTTTGCTGTGTGAATGTCAGTTTTCGGATGTTCACATACATGCTGTTTCTTACCACCACCACCCCCAATCTGTAACGACCTTTGAATGAATATTTCCTCATTACATGTACACATTGTTGGCTTCACAGCTTTTTACGTAAAATTAGATATCACTGAGCCAGAAGCATGTGCTTAAAACCTCACAGGAGACAGAAACCAAACATGTGAATAGACACAGACACATGCATTAGGTCATCCATATGAATGAGACTGACGGCATCATCTCCTTCTCCCTGCTAAGCTTTTGCCCTTTTCTCAAGTACAGCAAAGGACACACACTTGTCATGCATGGGAACACATTCATGCATCCACAAACAAAACAAAAAAACACTGAATAACCATGACAAACCTGCAGTATCGTTGCTCTCTTTCTGCCCACTTCATTCATAGGCAAGCTGGCAGTGACAGCAACAAATGGAACCGAAGGCTGAAGAGTGCCCCCTACTGTTCCTCAGTGACCGAGGTCGCTTTGTCTGGTCTTCTTCATTCCACTGTGCCGTCTCTCTATTAGTATAGACTTACTGGGAGGTGGAGGGAGGTCAATATCATACTGCTGCCGAAGTAATGAAACGTCATGGCAACCCAGACAGAGCAATACTTGGAGTGGAAGAATGTCAGGGTTGGTGTGAGATTTGAGCAATAGCCAGAAGCAGAAGTGAGACCACAGAAATTCTGAAAGAGCAGCAAGATGAGGTAAAGAAAGAGGAACCGTCCTGGTAATTCCATGAAAAAATGGAAAGTTTTGGTATGGCTGAAAGGCATGCTGGGAAAATTGGCAAGAGAGAAGAGGATTAAGAAGTGGAGCACCTGGACAGGAGGTGAGGCTAGCCAGAGGTAAAAGGTTTAAGTGCAAATCAGACACACTCACATCTGTCAGACTCTAAATTGAAATAAAATACCAACATGATAAATTTGACATAACGCTGATGCTTATGTATGCACATGTACATAGTTAAATGAAAGTGCTCTAAGTATGAATGCCATTTCGATATTTCTGATCACTTTAAGTGACTATCAGCTCATAAAATTGGATTGGATCTGAAGTAGCCTGACAATGCAAAAAGAAGAGTAGAGGTCATTTAATGTTCTTCTGTGCAACACTTTGTTAAAAAGTGGCTTTCTAACAGCCCTAGGTCTAAACAAACGAATACAAATTGTTGAGACACAATGGTATTGGTTGGTTCATTTTAAAATGAAAGAGTGATGAAGTCCCTAAACTGGGAAGTCAGTGGTAACAATGTTCAATCACCCTGTGTTACGCTGCACTCTCATCATTTACAGCAACACGGGTATATGACACATCCTATCAAAGGGTTTGCTTATAATGGCAAGTCATCCGAATAAGCACTGATAAGCTCTGATCATGTCAAATCTTTGTTTAATGTTTCTCCCACCAATACCGAACAAAAGACATCCCAAGGCTATTTTTCATTGCAATATTATTTCAGTAAATCCAACAATTATGGGCGTATAACAGGTGCGATGGAGGTGTCTCAAGTACAGCATAACCTATACTTTCCCAGTCATTGAATTGCTCCACCTCTAAGCAATCAAGACTCACCTAGTAATCCAATTGAGGTATTGATCACTAGACAGCAATGTACAGAAAGGGAAGATAATGCTTTCACCATCTAAGGAAATACAATTTCCCTTGCAACGCTAGAGAAAAGGGGATCCTAGTAGGTGAAGTTGGACCCGTAATATAATAATGTGACTCAAAGTTTACTTAAATATGAATATTTCCATCACATCAGCCTCATAGAGGTCCCACAGAAGATCTTTTACAAAACTTTGAAAACATTATTAGTGATTCAAATGAAGTGTGCTGTGTTGAGACGTAGCTTAACAAGCCATTCAAATGGAAAAAACATCATTAATTTAACTTCTTAACCTGCATTTCTCCTCTATTAAGTCAAGTGTTAAAAGACACCTTTTATTATCATTGATTATTAACACCACTGCATTTAACCCTGTTTTTTAAATCTTGTCTAAATTACTCCATCTTATACAGGCAACTTTGATTAAACCCATAAAAACAACAACAGCAACAATTAAACCACTACTTCTGATGAGGATAAAGAGTGGCTTTAATTGAGAGGAAGTAAAGATGAAGACAGCACTAGACAGCATTAAAAATAGGGGGTTTGTGAGCTGGTAGCACCTCAGGACAACATGAGCAATATTTGTGCAACAGGAAGTGACAGAGCAGGAGAGAGATGTGCAAATACTTGTTACTATCAAAGATCTATGGGAGGGCTTGAAGGCCACCCTGAAACCAGCAGTAATTACAGAAGATCAGAAAGGTTATCTTCTCAGGTCCCCCCTTCTCCAACTCCGTTTCTCCACTGATGGATGACAGACTTCTAAGCTGGCCAATGGAAAACAGAGCCAAGAAGATAAATCCTGCCAGAAAATGGCCACTTCTGTTTGAGAGGTCTATTTGTTATAGCATCCCTCCTTTTTTTAAAGCTGCACAATCACAATTAGGAACGGCGACATCCTCATTGCCGATCATCTGGTTTGAAATGGAGGAGACCGAGAGAACGGCTAATGATGGGGAGGGAAGGAGTGAAAGAGAGAGAGAAAAGAGCTTGACCAGACAGGAGGGCAGTGGGAGAAAAACAGCAAATCAGTCATGTTGAAGGATTTCTTTTCCGATCTCTTTTTTAGAGAAAAACTGGGTTAAAAATGAGTGAGGAGAGAGTTTTCAGAATAGAAAGCTGATAAACAGCTTGCTGCATATTTGGCTGGTTGACAGTTGGGTCCATAGTGTAGACGCCTCAGTAGACTGCTCCTAAATGGTTGTCTGTCAGAATAGTAATGGTTGCCCCCTATTCTGCTCCCTAAATGAGCTCATTATGGTTCAACCTATTATGGAATGAGTGCTTTGTGGATGAAGCGGAGTTACCATTAAACAGTGAGGGAAGACAGGGAAAAGCAGAACGATGGGGAAAAATGTGGACGAAAAACCAACCCAAGGAGGATAAGAGTCAAAGCAGAAAAAGAGGAGGAAGAGGAGAAGCGAAAAAGAAGAGGAGATGTTGGACTTTTAACAAGGGAAAAAATTGAAGAATGAAAGAAGAGGTAGGGGATTTAGTTCAACAGAAGAGTAGATTCCATATATTACATATGGTACAAAAACAAACTATAAGCCCTAACTGCCTTTGCACTTTGCATGAAGTAACTAGGATATTGAATGGCTGGGGACTTTTACTCAAATGTACAGGATTTAACAGGCTTTTTCTATAATTTTTATAAATCTTAATGGATACTCACTTGTGCAGGATTTTCCAAGTGAATCATAAAAGCCTACAGAACATATATGAATAATGCACCCGAGCATTCACAAATGAACTGATGACGTTGCAAAAAAAGTCAAATTAGCCTCTGAAATATATAATCATTTTAGTTCTGTCCGATCTGACAGAATATTCTGGTTTAAAAATCAACCATATCATTAATTCAAGTGTAATTGCTGCAACTGTCGTGCACCTTATGGTTGCAGGACTGGTTCCATGCATTTCAGCTGTTACATGGTTTGAAAAGTCCTCCATTCCAAGACTCATATCTGTTATTTTCCCATACCCAGAATTATGACTCATAATAGTGCCCTGTGAAATACCACTCCTTTAAGCCCCAAGGTGAAAATATTCCCTAAAATAAGCATTGTCATAGTCAGCATAAGGAAGAGGAAGAGCTTTTGTTTTTGAGGTGGCAATCCCTCATTGATGTACAAAGTATGAATTAACCAGGCCAAAACAATCTACCACTCCACTTGCACTACTTTTTTGTGCCATTTCTGCTTTTGATACCTGTTGACACCTGTTTTTAACATGTTATTTCATGTTGTTAAAAAAATAATGTGCAAGGTGGTTAGGGATTGGGTTAAGTGGCATACTTTTCACAAAGACATATGTTGTATTTCTCTGGAACAAACACTATAATGTGTAATGTGTTGTATAGGCTATGGAAATTATAATAGTTTTTAATATACATGTTATTTCTACATGCCCCAGTGAAGGAGCAAGTACCCGTTGCTGTGTCTTTAATGTACGAGTTCCATAGCTACATTAAAACCCACTTTTCCTTCCTCAGAGATTTGCAGTCTAATTCATCACTTCACAGAACACAATTTGGGATACCAAAAGTTTTGTGCACAGCTAAAGGCGTTTTATCCCTGGAGTAGACACAAACACACACATTTGTGCAGACAAATCAAAGCAAAACCAGGGATACAAACAAACAGATCTTTACGGGTGGTTAGACAGTGAACCAACTAAATGTCAGACAGACACATGCTCCATCTCAGTGTCTGGCTGCTTTGATTTTCAGCCGTTTGGCCAATCTCACAAACACAGAACATATCCAAATCAATTTTAATTTAGCCAAATGTTACAAACAGGTGGGATTGCTTAATGACATTTTGCTTAATGATTGTTTTGTTTGCATACAATTGATTATGAGCCTGTGAATGTTAAACAATCAGTTCAATCTTTAACAAATCAAACCACTGTTTAGAGGAAGCAGGTGTTACAGCTATTGTCAATAATATTAACAACATTAAATTGTAATCAATTAACTTAATCTGTTATGTGCCGTGAGGCAGAATCAACACAGGGACCCAGAATGCAGATTTCCAAAAATTTATTGCTGACGTAGAGCAACAGTGGATCTTCCACAAAGTAACGAGAGCTAAACTGCCAACAGCAAAACTCTGCTGAGAAACATCTAGGGACTGGAGAAGACGGGAGCCGTAACAAGGTAAGTCCAGAGACAAGAGACATGAGCAAAGGCAATCATCCGGCACTAAAAACAGGA